>JAXCLQ010050799.1:0-18908 GCA_035584115.1 Cedrela odorata | reverse complement strand
ATGGTAAATGGGTGAATGGGGGAGATGTTGCAGAAATTTAAATGATTATATATACATATATGTATATGGCTGAGAATATTATGTGGATATGGTTGAGTTGTAGTAAGGTTCAAGTGCTGGAAAATAATGTAATTTAAGTGTATTTATATGTAATGGTTGTGGATAAATGGTATTTAATTTTTTGGTATTGAGTGAAGCATAAAAATTGTGATAGCATGGTAAATAAGGAAACTGTCGGCAGATTTTGTACATGTGCAGTGTGGTGAAAATGCTCGCAAAACTAGGCAAAATGTGAGCGGTTTCTGTACACTCCTATATAATGTTTAGAGGACAGAAAAATGAGTACGATGAGTGCCTTAGGTGAAGCAGTTGGGGATGATACAGGGTTCGAATATATGACATAAAATTCGAAATTATGCATTGCTGAAAACCCGAGCAGGGCTCAAAAAAAATAAAATATAGGCAAGTTTCTGATATCGGATTGAGTCGTTGTAAATTTCTATAGAAACTAGACATGTAGGAGTACAACATATCCAAAATTCAGCTCATTTCACAAAGAAATGAGATTGCAGTAAATTTTTAAAAATGACAGCTCTGCAAATGGCATACCCTACTTTAGGGCGTCACATGTCGAAAATTTGGCGTAACTTAGGTAATCGGAGTCGAAATTCAAATCTGCAGAGTGTAGTAAAATTAGACTCAAAATAAAGTATGTCATCAAAAATTTAGGTCAAAATACACTTTCGATTTTGAACGGTGCGCATTTGTTGTAAGCGTAGAATGTAAAATGTTAAATAAAATGGGATTTAGAACAAAGTTAGTTAGTGACTTGGGTAAAAATTTAGACGTGAATACAATAGACAATTAAACCCATATTCAGGTTTTATTAGGTGGCAAATTCAAGTATAATATATATATTTATTTCTTAGGTAAATATGTTATATTAAATCTTAATGAGAAATCGTTTAATTGTAGGTTAATTATCAGAATAGTCGCACCAACACCTTGAATCAGGTAAAATAAATCGTAACTGGTAAGTGGATATTTTATTTTCAAAAAGATATTTATACAAAATGTTTGATTTATGAATGTTTTAGAAAACCTATTGAAATGAATATTTTATTGTATATTTTATGGAATATGGTTTGAACAAATATTTGAGAAATAAATGTTATGAAAATTTAGTTGATTTGTTAAGTTATTTACAAATCCAGTGTTTTGAATATTGTTCATGAATAAAAATTTATATGTTTAAAATAAGAGTAAATGTTTAGAAAAATGTGTTGATATTTATGAAATGCTCTATGGATGAGTGATTTGAAATGAAAAGGTTTATATGCTAACATGTGATAAATTAATTTTTGTTGACATGTGAAATATATGATAAATGTTGTATGTAGATTTCATGTTTAAGAATTGGGTGCAAGTGCTCAGTTGAGTGCGTCTATGCACAGATTCTGCCCTTACCCAAGAAAGGTATAAGGGAGAGATGGCTATATTTCTACCCTTACATACCCAGGAAAGGGTTAAAAAAGAGGTTACCATTTCTGCCTTTAGCATCTGGTAAGAGGCAAAGGAGAGGTTGCAGCTGAATAAGTTGATGTTTGGCACCACATTAACTTGTCTAATCCAATGCAAACGAGTAGGCTAAATGATTTTATGTACTGATGTGAAATAACTCGTCAGCGAGTCTCGAAGTGTTCATCAGCAACGCACTGATGAATATCTTGGGGGATAGTTTCCTAGTAAGCCCAAAAAATTTGTAATTTAACATCTACAGATTTTTATATATGAAATAGTTTTATTCTACTTCATTTATCAAAGTGACTGAGATTTAAATTTGCTGTGAATTATTATATTTTAAAATTTACTCTCTTACTCCATATTTATTAGTTTTATTACTTTATTTTAATCAATTCACTGGGTTCTTAGGAACTGCCCCCCCCCCCCCCCCAACCTTTCAGTGTGCAGTATTAATAAGTACTTGGAAAGAAAAGAGAGATTTTGGGATAGTGGAGTCACAGGCAGAGAACAAGAGATACACACTATTGTCATTAGGGCACATGAATCCATCATGCATCCTAGAGTTATATATATGGGTCAGACATGAGCATTTTCAAAATATATATATATATTTATATAGAAATTGCATCATTTATTTCATTGTACCAAAATTTTTTGTATAGCATTATTGGATTTACTACACTAAATGATTTATGCATTATTATTAACAATGTTTTTCAATTTAAAAATTAAATGTACGCATTCATACATATAGAGAAAGTGAGGCTTAGGGTGACGGTGAAGTCCATTACCTGCCGGTAGCATCTCCAAGTTGAGGTTGTTACATGTTCTACTTTTGGGATCATATTTTTATATTGTACAAAACTATGTATTTTGATACTGCCAGTATAAATATTTGTCTGTCCATCAGATGTGTAAACTTGGTTACACTTTTATGTTTGATGGATATAAATATAATATTTATTTGAGAAACAAATTGATTGGTAATGGCTTGAATGTAAATGGTTTATATGTTATTGAAACTAATGAATTCAACATGACTAATACTGTTAATAAGAAACTCTACAAATGAACTTAATTCAAGACTTATATGGCATTATAGATTAGGTCATATTAGAGATAAAAGGATTATGAATATGGGTAATGATGGACTGATAGGTCTATTGGGTTCTGAACCCTACCCAACTTGTGAATCTTGTCTTCAAGGTAAGATGATCAAATTGCCCTTTGTTGGACAATGGAATAGAGCCAGTGAAGCTCTTGAATTGATATATATTAATGTATGTGGTCCGTTTAGTGAAATGGTTGGAGGAGGTTTCTCATACTTCATAACTTTTACTAATGATCACTCAAAGTATGATTACGTGTACTTATTGAAGTACAAATCTGAATCTTTTGAAAAGTTCAAAGAGTTCAGAGCTGAAGTAGAGAAACAAATGGGAAAAAGTATTAAAATTCTATAATCTGATTGTGGCGGTGAATACTTAAGTACTGAGTTTCTAGAATTTCTTAAGATTAATGGTATACTTTCTCAGCTTACACATTGTTATACAATGCAGCATAATGGTGTATCAGAAATGAGAAATCGTACTTTATTAGATATGATATGATCCATGATGAGCTTCACAGACTTACCTATATATCTTTGGGAATATGCCCTAAATACTGCAATTTACATCTTAAACAGGACTCCATCGAAAGTAGATCCCAAGACACCATATAAGATATTGAATAGGAAGCTTCCGAGCTTCAATTATTTGAAGCCTTGGGGATGTCCAGCTTATGTTAAAGTACTTAAAACTGGGTGTTGATTTTGGTGAAAGCTTTTCACTTGTAGTTATGCTAAAGTTCATTCGGATATTACTTGTTATTGCAGCTTGTTATAACTATGAGATATGGCAAATGGATGTAAAGAAAGCTTTCTTTAATGGTTTTATTGAGGAGACCGTATATATATAAAAGCCTGTTGGGTTTGTTTTTTCTGTTGATAGTTATAAAGTATATAAGTTACATAGATCCATTTATGGATTAAAGCAAGCTTCTAGAAGTTATAACATAAGATTTAATGATGCAGTTAAATTGCTTAGCATCATTAAGAATATTGATGAACCATTTGTCTACAAAAAGGAGAATAACAATGTCATTACATTCCTTGTATTGTATGTAGATGACACACTACTTATATGTAATGATGTGAGCATGTTATCTAAAGCGAAATTGTGGTTGTCTAATGTTTTCTCCATGAAAGATCCGGGAGAAGCGACCTTTATTTTGAGTATTCAGGTCTATAGAGATAGAGAGAAACGAATGATAGGTTCTTTTCCAAAGTCTATATATAGATAAAGTACTGAAGCGGTTCAATATGGATAGCTCTAAGAAAGGTTTCTTACCCTGCAATCACGGCGTCCATCTCTTTTGAGAAATGAGACTCAAGACTAAAGCTGAGCACGAGTGTATGCAAAAGATTCCTTATGCTTTGGCAATAGGTAGTCTTATATATATTATGCTATGTACTAAACCTGATATAGCATATGCTGTGAGTGTCATGAGCAGATATTAGGCAAACCCAAGAGAAGAACATTGGACTGTGATCAAATGAGTCTTGAAGTACTTGAGAAGAACTAAGGACTTGGTGTTGACTTATGAGGGTGGTGAGTTGAAACTCGAGGGTTACAACAATTCTGATTTCCAATCAGATGTGGATGATAGAAAGTCTATCTCTGCATTTGTCTTCATATGTAATGGAGGTGCTGTCTGTTGGAAGAGTTCCAAACAGACTACTACAGCTGACTCCACTACAGAAGCTGAGTATGTCGCTGCTTCTGAAGTTGAGAAAAAAGCTGTCTGGATCCATAAGTTTGTTATAGAACTCGTAGTCATTCCTTCTATAATTAACCTTGTAACTTTGTACTGTGACGATAATGGAGCTATTGCTCAAGCTAAGGAGCCAAGGTTTCACCAGAAGTCTAAGCATATTAAGAGGAAATACCACTTAATTAAAGAGTTTATATCAAATAAAAAGATCTTAGTGCAGAAAATACCATCCACGGATAACGTGTCAGACCCAATGACTAAGCTGATGACACAACAGCAACTGGATCATCTCCTAGAAAGGATAGGTGTTGGATACCACAGTGATTAGCTCTAGTGCAAGTAGGAGTTTGTTGAAGATATGCCCGAGAACCAATCGTGTCATATAGTTCAAGGATACCATTCCATGTATATATATAACTTTGTTATTAATTGTAAAACAGTTTACGATTAATAAAATGACATTTATATCATTTTGCATGTATAGTTGCTAATATATATTGTGTATATAAAATGTAGAATGAGATCCCGTGATGTATTATGATGTCATAACTCTATCTGCAAGGAGTTGTAGATATAAGGACAGAGTTTTGATTTGAATACATCTAAATCTATTCTCGATTAAGGTGATGTTATATAGGACTATGACATTGCATGACTGGTATGTTTGATGCTACCAATGATTAGTATTGGATGCTAATAGTTAGGTGACAAGTTTCATGTCACAAGAGCATAAACATAGGTAATGCGTCAGAGAACGTGTTATTGAACGTGACCAAACGTAATGAATCACATGAGTGAATTTCCACAGTCAATGATATGTCACATAGCCATACTAGTGTACCGCTAGTTCTTTGACCTGAGATATCACGGCTGCCTTCTTCACTAACGCACACATTCACTTGTGTATATCGCACTGGGCTACCCACGCTTGGTGAAAGAAGCTTGCTAGCAATGTATTTAGGTGTATGGGGATAGGTGATAGCAAGATGAAATCTGTTGGTTTAAATGTTTGAGCTTAAGATCCTAGGTAGAACTGTCATACGCGAGAATAAAATCTTTGGCCAAAGCAAGTATATCCAGAAATATCCAGAAAGTTATTTCCCGGATATATAAATCCTATATATGATTAAGGTTTAGATCCTATGATTGAGCTAGGGGTTTGATGATACCATGACCCGCACTCGATTGGGTGTGGACAGTAGAGGGACTTTACTACATCCACGTACGACTATATTGATTTATTAGTGTCTGGAGGTCATGACGTCTTGCTAAAGGTCTGTCACGATCATTGGAAACTTTGGTTACAAAGAGTTGTACCGAAGTGATACGAAGAAGTTCGTGTCTACTCATATCTAGTTCACAATGAACCCAAGGGTCACACACAGTCAATTACTTGATGATGATGGCATTTACTACTATACAATAATCATTAATTTATTAATGATGTTGTTCCGATACTTGATCGGGTAACAATTTGATTTTTTATTGTAAAGAATATATTTTTCGACAAGGATGTGCCAGCACACATATACATGGGAAATGTTTCGGTTAATTATGGGATAACATAAATATGATTTACGGATATTATATTGTTATATGATGATACAATACTTTCATATGATTAAAGTAATAATATAATAATAATATTTTATAAATAATGAATATAATATTGTATTATGTATATTATTGTAATATATATATAAATGTATAAGATATTTGTACATGTATAAGTGTGTATATATATAAGGATATTTATGTATATTACACACACACATTCTCTCTCTTAGCCAAATCAATCAAGCTTTGTCACGTTGCCTTTATTCAATTAATGAAATGAAAGGCAAGTGGGTAGACAAGGTATGGGCAAAACCGGCTGTGCAGAAAAACACTCAAGTGTTGAGTGTAGATAACAAGCATTGGATGCTGTGTGTGTGAGTCCTACGCCTTATTCTGCAAGCCAAGAGAACCAAGAACTTCTTCTTCTCTATTCTCTCTGAAAAGTTCATAGAGGGCAAACCTTGGTGAAGGTTTGGCAAGTTTTGGTTGTAAACCAAAAACACAAGAGTGAAAAGAAAAGCTAGAGAGAGAAAGCTACGTTTTGGCTTAGTGAAGCTAAAACCGATCCCATAAGAAAGCTGGAACTACCGTCATCAACACCTACGTGTGTGAACTCAAGGAGACAAGCGAAGGAGTTCACTTGCCATTCCGGTTTGCAAAGGAAAGAAGTAAGTTTTTAAACTTTGCATTTATGTTTATAATTGAAATTGTTTTAAATACCCAAAACATACACACACACACATGTCTAAAGCCAAGGGGTGGCCTTTCTGCAAGTTCGTGTGACGAGCTTGGCCTCACCAGCAACGGTCACACACCCAGGAATTGATCCGCGTGTCACGCTTCCACTGCAAATGCAAAATAGATTTGAGTTTTCAACCTGTTTCCTCTTCAAATACCACACACGCATACACCATGAGTTTCATGATTCAAATGACTAAACATAAATGTACTAAATACAATGCTCGTAAAAAGCGTGGCTAAAACCCTCTTAATTGACACTTTTCACTTCACGAGACTTAACTAACGGGGGCCATTTATTTAATTTCCAACATTGAAATCCCATAGCCAATTTATTCTAATTTCACATTTCCGTCTAAAATGGATTATTCCAAACGATATTCAACACATATTTAACCATCAAAATACTCTAATTAACACAAATTGACATATTCTAACATTTTTTACATGAAAATCAATAGAAATCTTGAATGAATAGTAAATCTATCGCACTTCTTTTCCTTATTTTACTTTAAATATCATTCTCATATTAAATATATAATGATATATTATTATTACACAAATCCTAAATAATTACAATTAACAAACGTTCTTATACATACAAGTTTATCTATATTACACTCCTTATCACTTAGCTAATCTATTAATTACATATATTTAAAATTTTCATATATGCCTAGTAAACCTCGCTTGCGTCCTTTATCACCTCTATATGCTGTTATTTGAAAAATAAAATTTTTAAAATAAAAAGTGAGATACAATCTCAGTAAACAAATCATGCAAGTTTTTATATGTCGATGTAGTATAGAATATAAAGGTTTAAACAAATCAATGCATTTTCTAACTTTTCCAATCACATAAAATTTATTCACAATATGAACATATTTAGAATGGCTTAATCAGTTAGTGTCACTTGCACCCACGGTGACCTGGATTCAGAACGTAATTATGTGTTCTACATATAGCGGCCTTCTCATATCCATATAACAGAAACATGCACGACCCGTACAAAATTCTTATTAGTCTACAAGCCTCGTATTTAATATGAAACTCAGTTAGGTCAGAATAACATAACTAATAACTAAGCTATAAAATGTATTCTTATCCAAATACTTCACATATCGACAACATTTCATATTTATTTTATAAATGCGACATCGACAACATTTAAATTCACAGTTATTTCAATAATCATTTCATAAAACAATATTGGCGTACCAAAACATTAAAATCACATTTCCATCATACATCGAATGTCAGACAATTTCAAAACATTAAAATGCATGCACAATCTACTTACTTCTGTTCCCGCTTTCCCTGAGTATATTCCTAGAACAATATTCCGTATCTAAAATCAAATTAACACAATATATTTTAATTATATATTTATACTTGCTGTTTTCCACCAACTATTTTTTAAACACACTGAACATCACCTATTTCTAAAATTTTTTAAAATTTACACACCTTAATATCTTAATAAAATCATCACAAAATAGGGCATTACACACCACCATTCATTACATACAACCTCAGCCTACCGAAAATCGCAACTAGTCTAATTTCACCGAGATTCAAGTCCAATTTAACAATTCACCAATTCAAATCTATAAATAACATCAATTTATATAAATATATATATATATATATATTTATTTATTGCAACACTTCCTTCTATTCTTTTTTCCATCATTTAATTTTCTACTAATTAACCCAATATCCATTTTTCAATTAAAACATTATATACACATTAACACAATATCCATTTATAATTTCCTAACTCCAAATTAACATTATTAACATAACTTTATCCATCCCTAATTTCCTAATTACAATTTAAGTTTAATAACATGAATTTGTTCATATCTAATTCTCTACTACAATTTAGCACTAAAATATGAATTTAGTCATCTTTAATTTCCTACTGCAATTTAGTATTAATAATTTACTAGGCATCCTAATTTCTTAACTATAAGTTAATATTAATAATATAAGTGTTACAAATATTATAAGCATGACATACACATGAGAATAACCATTTATAACAACCACCACCATATTCTTCTTCATTTTTTCTAACTTCTACTAATTCATATCATTATAACCACATGATAATAAAACTTCCACCAATTTACACCATTATAATAATATTATAATAACAATATGCATTTTACATTTCGTAATATCACATGATAATATAAATTCTACTATGATTCTAGGCAAATAATAATAAAATTTCAAATGGGAAAAATTAAAACTCACCAAATTTCCTTTTCCTCTTATTTTTCCTCTTCTTTTCCCTTCTTTCTCTTCCTTTTCTTCTCTTTTCCTTCACTCTTTTTCACTTGTACATTTTTGACTTCTTTGCTTTACCAATTTAAAAACATCAAATATTTGATTAATTTTAATTACTTAAAACACATAGATAACTTGAATTAATCTAACAAATCCAATGGACCACATTTAGCCACTTAATTTTTCACTAACTAACATCAAATATTTATTAATTTAATTATTTAAAACACATGAATGGCTTGAACGAATTCAATCAATTCAATGGCCCTCCTTTTGCCCACTGACTTAGTTTTTATATTTATCCTTATCCAACTTACAAAACATACTAAAAATTGTGGCAAGTGGATAGTTTAGATTAAAGCAAATGGATGGTTAGGATTGTGTAGAGAATTTTAGCAAAACTTAATATTTTATTTATTTATTTATTTATTTTATTTCATTATATGTGTGTATATATATATATATATATATTTAAGTTTGGGCTTGGGCTTGGGCTTAAGTAATTGGACTTAGGCATAACTAATTGGGCTTAAAATGTATATTTATATATTATATATTATTGGCCCACTTAATTTGATTTTAATCCATAATCTAAAATTTCATAAATAACCTTGTTAATAATAAAATTCCAATTCTACCCTTCATGACTACTAAATTTTTCTAAACTTACAAAAATACCTTTATACATTTACTTTATATCATTTCTTAAAATTCTAACACTTAATACTCTAATAAGCATATTTAAAATCATAGTTATGAGTTTTACAAAAGAAATTGCAAATGTTATAAACTCTCTGAGTTCCAACATGTTCTGAAATCTTAAAATCCAACTTCTAATGTGTTAATAAGCTTAACGGTAACCCATAGAAGTCCATAGAAACCTTTAATCAATGAATAAATGAAAAACCCCTTAAATTTCTTCAACCCTAATTTTCTTCCTTGCTTTCTCTTGCTATTTCCAGTCTAAAAGTAGTACCAAATTAAAGAGGAAATGACAAGTAATCAATTGGCAACAAAAATTTAAAAGAAAAAGTAAAGGATTTTGAAGAGATAAAAAGGGATAAAGAGAGAGAGAGAGAGAGAGAGAGAGAGAGAGATAAATGTCAAATGAGGAATCACTAGGGAGTTGAATCCCCCTCATAGGTATAAATAAAAATAGACAAAAAGACCAAAATGTCTTTAAGAAATTTTAGAGATTTTGAAATTGTCTGTCGAATTTTACCTAGATTTGCGCAAAATATCGATACTTTTTGAACCTAGTATTGATACGTTGATTAAAACTTGACTTCTGTAAATTTCTTCGACTTCAAGTATCGATACTTTTGCCTTCATGTATCGATCCCTTTGTAATGTATTGACCTATTCTATGAAAATATCGATCTGGTTTAACTTGTAAATATTTTCAAACTCTCTAACTTGTAATGTATCGATCCCTTTTTTGAAAGTGTCATTCCGTTGATGAAAAGAATCGATCTCTTCAGCGAATATCGACCTGCATCCTTAAAGTATCAATCCGTTGATGAAAGGTATCGATCTCTTCAATGAGTATCGACCCGCATGCTTAATGTCACACCCCGATCCCGGGGTCTACCAGTGACAATTAACACAGACCCTCATGATACACCTTCTATATCTGAAATGTATCAATAGAGCCTGTAAGGCTTTCCCATCAACCAATAAACATGAAAACAATTTGTAAAATATTAACTCTCATCCATGAGGGCATTATCTAAGAATTGATATTCCATGATCAATTCATACAAAACAAATATCCAATAATAAAATAACATTATGAAAATCATTTTCATCCGGGTTGAACAAAATAATAAATATTTACATAAACATTTAGTTTACAAATACTTTATAATTTCCAAATAAAATATATATATATATATATCCAAATAAATACATATATTCAGTAGACCCAAAGTACATATGTGAGTCAAGAAAGAAAACCTACCCAAAGTATTGTAGGTTCTCTACATTTACTACCAGTCTACGAGTATTAGCCCTACAAATCACAACCAGAATTTCAGAAATTATTGGAAATCAAAATTTGCTTACCTTCTATTTACTCTCCACTCCTCTCATCTTCACAACCAAATCTTCTCCACCGTTTCTTTCTCGTTCCTTTTCTTTTGCTCTCTCACTCTCTTTTAATCGGCAAAAATAGCTTCTTCCTCTTATCCTTAATTGAACAAACACTGTTACAACCAAATTTCATACCAAAGCAGTGAGTTTTTTGAATTTTTTGGGAATACGTTCATTGTCAAAAAAATCTAATTTATGACTATGATATTCTTTGTTATGTCTAGTTTCCGTAACCCTTTATGGATCCTTATTTCAATTCTTAATGTTTGAGTTATGATTAATTTACCACATACTGTGCAGACACGCAATAGTGTGCAATGCCAAAATAAAGCGACTGACTTCTGACCTTTGCTGGCAATTCTTCTTTGCATGAAACGAACTAATTTTTAGATTTGTTATTCACCTATGTGTTTACTTTTCATAGACTTTTACGATGCCAAATTTGGAGGTCAGGAACCCTATTCTATTTTGGGTTTTCTATACACTACTCCGCATTTTTGGCAAACAAAAATACATCGCAAAGCCATCAATTCTAAAATCTAGTGGAGATACATCGTTTCACAAAAAATTCTAAATTTTGACTATATTTCTCATAATTATGTCTAGTTTCCGTAGAATTTGGCTTATTAATTGGATGTTTATAACTTGTTTTATAAGCTAAACATTGCACCAAGGTTAGAATTCCATAAACCAAATTCTGCAAACTTCAACTTAAAACTTCACTGCCCTCTCATTTAACTCACTTTCACTACCATTCTCATGCCTTATCACCTTATAATATTTCATTCTTATGCATCAAAAACATAGCCATAGCATACACAAATCTCTTATTAAATCAACCTTTAATATAAATGTTAAATTTCCTTTCACAACAACCCAATCCACCACTTCCAACAATTTACTAATTTACATAATATCATGCATATTTACAATCTACTCTTATCATGTTTTGCACTCTAACACAAGGCCATATATATTTAGAACATGCATTGCCTTGTTTCAATATTAAACATTGCCATATTCATGTATACCCATATTCTTCACTGCCACATATGTATATAGTATCATTGCCATTTATTCCCAAATTCAATCACTACATGCATCATTCACTACCCAATATTTTTCAAAATCTAAAACAACTAGAAAGACTTCATATTAAGTACTGCCAACAATTTTTGCAAGTCCACATCTCAATTTCACACCAAATTTTTATATGAAACATGCTATATATGAATATATATATATATATATATTCATATATATATATATATATTCGTCCATTGTTCATCACCTTTGCACAATTCAAGTTCAATTTCACACCATTCAAACACATAGTCCCACAAATCACAACCAAAATTTCAGAAATTATTGAAAATCAAAATTTGTTTACCTTTCATTTGCTCTTCACTCCTCCTCTCATCTTCACGGCCAAATCTTTCTTTCTTTCTCTTGCCGTTTCTTCCATCTCCTCCTTTAATCGGCCAACATCACCTTCTCTTTGCTTTTCCATTTCTCTCATCCATGCTTCCTTTCAATTCCTTCTTGTTTCATGTCCGACAACCTAAAAACCTCTTCTTTCCATGTTATCTTGCTTGGCCAAACACCCACTCTCAATTATTTTCTCAGTAACCCAAACGCCTAAATTCATCAGCCAAAATTACCAATCAAAACATCCAACAAACCAAATCAAAAAACCCATCATCCAAAGCATTCTCATCTTCCTCTCACTTGCCGGCCAAAAACCAACCTCCTCTTCCTTTGCTCAAAAAACTCCTCTCCTCTTGCTCAAAATCTTCTCCTCTTTCTCTTTCCCGTTCCTTTTCTTTTGCTCTCTCACTCTCTTTTAATCGGCAAAAATAGCTTCTTCCTCTTCCTATGGTTTCTCCACTTTTCTCCAACTTTCTAGTTTCTTCTCAACCATTCTAGTGTTTTCCCAAATGAAAGAAATGTTATTAAACTAAAGGAAAATGGATGTTTAAATATTATTGCAAGTGGGCGGGTCATGGAGCTCCATTTAGATTAAATTTGCACTTTAATTCTTTATCTCCCTTTCACATTTTTCTCCCTTATTTCATGTTGGTCTATTCTTCTTTGTCTAGATTTTATACTTGGTCTTGATTTCTCTGGAAAGCTAAAGAAGAGTCTAGCAAAAATAAACTAATATCTATATATATTTTGGGCTATAAATCTAAATAAATAAAATAAAAGGAATTGGTCTTGGGCTTGGGTAAACATTTGGGCTTTAAATTTGTATACTTAACATAAATTTTCTTTTTGGGCTTAAATATGATTTTTGGGCCATTTTTTTCTTTTTTCACTTTTGCCCCTCAACTTTTGAAAACTTATCATTTTAGTTTGCCTATACTTTATAGTGATATAACAATTCAAAAAAAATTGGACCATCACATTCCTCCCCCCTTAAAAATTGATTCGTCCTCGAATCATAATAGCCAAGGTTACGAAGTTCTAAAATGCATGGTTCATCTCGTCATTCTATATGTTCTCTTTTCAACTCTCTAAAAAATCTGAAATAATTTGATAAAGATTTCTTACTAGAATGCATGATTCATTTACACAATTTTATTATCTCATCCAACATATTCTTAACGCAAAATTTTATCAGTTAAGGGAAGTAGTCCATAAGTTGATTTAGACTACACTTTCATCCAATCTACTAAACTCCTAACTATTCTAGAAAACATCTACATCAATTCACGCTTAAACCTCTATTTTATTCAAACACTTATTTTTTTCAATTAATGTACTTATAGTTTCCTTAAATCATTTAAACTACAAATTTTGAAGTCCCCAACTGACTTTAGGGTTTTAACATCCATATTTATGGTATATTCTATAATTATTTTCATTTATAACTTGAATAATCATGTCTTCCAGAATTCTGACATTCCTTCCAGGTTTTGCCAAAATCTATCCAGCTCTTTTCCTCATTTTTATTCCTAAAAATATACACAAAATCATATTTTTTTTAATCTGTGAATCTATTTATCTTTCTTAAATTTGTTACATATTTCGTCATGCAATTTCATCTCATGGGTTTCTATGCCTTTCATTCCACTAGTTTCTCCACAAATTTTAAGGCAGAAGGTATTGACTGAAAACCAATAACTTTTCGCTGGCAGCCTCCCATAAACTTAGCATATAAAGAAAGAATCTAGGCTTGACTCCACCTGTTGTATCCAGTTTCTCTAATAATTCATCCATCTTATCATTTGTCGAAACACTTTTATCGTAGAGGAAATTCATTTTTGTATGCCATATTTTCTTATCAATATCCCATAAGTTCCTAAAATGTTATTTCACAATTTTTGTCTTGCCTAGCCAATACTAAATGCAATATATATATATATATATATATATTTAAGGCTGATAGTAACTCACAAAGTTACTGAGGGTATCCTATGAAGAATTTATAGATCTATCTATACCAAAATAACTTTCATCTATTTAATTAGGCCAGCATAAAACTAAAAGAACCAAACTATATACATGACAAAATTACGGACATCCAATCTAGGACTAATTAGTATCAGCTGTTACTCTTACAACTTATCATGAGCAAGTATTACGTCTTGATAAGACTGTAAATTATGAATATTAATTTTATCTCTCAATATACATTCAATGTCTAGTTCCTATCGTACACTCACCAAAATTGTTTCCTTCCTAATTCTTGACATATCATCAAATTCATCATTAGACCATACATGTCTATAATTTCCTTTCAACTTTTCAATGTTTTCAGCTTTTCCTTCTTCTCAAATTGCCTTAATCATAAAATTTTGAATCAATTTTAGACCAAAACTATAAGGCTTACGGTCATCTTCTGTATTCCAATTAAAATTTCGATCTCCCACTTTTTGAGGAAAAGTTAAACTAATTAATAATTTTGACTATATTTTCCGTCTAGCTCAAAGAAAATTGCCATCTAAACAAAATAAAATAATTGTGATAGAAATTCAAGTTATCATTTCCATCTTGAATTTCTATTATTATTTTTATTTATTTTTATTTTTCTCACTTTGTTCATGTTCTTTTTGAAGCTAAACATATTTATGTTCATTCTCTAAGTATTAAAGCTGACTGAGGGTTTCTTTTTATCCATTTCAATCAAACGTACCATATTAATATTTTTGTTTTTTCTGTTTAAACAATTCACTTCTCAAGACTTACATCTCTTCCTTACTATGAAATTCCCTATTTTTCCTGAGAAATCTCTAGAATGGATGGAAAGAAAATAATAATATCTAATGATACTACCTAAAAATAACCTCATAAATTAGAATGTATGCAATATAATACTTTCTTGGTTGTATACATATGTTCCAATATTAAATTTAACCTCAAAATATGTTCTTATCATTTGATTCTCTTAATTTCTAAAATGATTTTCAGTATTTTCTTGCCTTCCATTGTCATTTTCTACTAATTGGCTTATTTTAGATGCCACTTCATCATTCTATATTTCACATTCTCATTTCTCTCTTTCTTATTAACGATAACTTTTTTTCTATTCCCCTTCACTGTCTCTATAGAAGGGATAACCTATATTCGGTCTAACCTCACATCTCACGATATTTCATCATCTTTAGGTCTACAATGAAATGGCTTCATATCTTAAGAAAATAACCATAGAACAAAGGCAGTAAACGTGTAAATAGTGTTGTCTCAGTTAGCAATACCCAAGAGGGGGGTGAATTGACTTCTTTAAAAATTTAAGGCTTAAGATATATGCAATGCACTGAAATTAATAAAACATTAGAAAGAGAGAGAGAGAGAAAGAGAAAGCAAACACTAGATTTACAGTAGTTCGACAATATTGGCCTATGTCCTCTCTCAACTTTGGCTCACCACCAAGGTTTGACTATCTCTTTGTTTATATGGGTCAAAAGAAATCCAATACAACTTCTTCTAAGGTAAAGTCAACCGTACACTTGCTTTTTGCCAAGTGAAGAGTAACCCAATATAATTTCGTTTGTTATTGATGAAGATAAACCCAATACAATTCCAAATATTAATTCTATTTTTAAAACTCTCACAATAGAGTAGATATATTAATACACTCATACAAATAAATTTTCTCTCACAAGAAAGAATGAATATTAGTTACAATAAAGAGAGAAAAATTGTTCACATTGAGAAAGTTTTAAGAATGTTTAGCAATTTTCAGTATATGCTCTATTTTTCTCTTTGTCTTTAAGTTTTCCATTTATATTCACTGTTTGTCAAGAAGTATTGATCCCTTCTAGTAGTGTATCGATTTGTTTGTGCGAAAACTAAATCTGAGTTGGTCTTCAATCCCGAATATCGATCCATTCTTCTATATGTATCGATTTGGTTCACTTAGTAAATAATTTCCAACTCTCTGGAATTCCAACGTATCGATCTCTTCATCCTAGGTATCTGTCTGGTTTGATTTGTAAATAATTTACAACTCTCTAGAATTGCTATGTATTGACCTCCTTGGCTCAAGTATCGATCTGGTCTACTTTGTAAATATTTTACAACTATCTTAAATTGTGATGTATCAATCTCATTGGCTCAAGTATTGATCTGGTATGCTTTTTAAATATTTTGCAACTCTCTGGAATTGTAATGTATCAATCTTCTGAATTTTGAGTGTCAACCTACTTTACTTGGATATCAATCCATTTCACTTAGTGATTTCATCTGAGGTTACTGACTTGCAAGAGAACAATTTATTCTTCTTCAAAGTATCAACCTTCTTCAAGTGTATCAATCTGGTTGGTAAGGGTATTGATCTTCTCTACTTGTATCGATCTGTTCCTTCCTCATATTGATCTGATTATTAAAAATAACGATTCTTTGGCTCCAAGTATCGATCTTGTTACATTTAATTCATATTTCTCACAAAAAATTTATTTAGATTTATCACAGAAAAATAATGATCGTTTGGCTCAAAGTATCAGTCTCCCCCTTTTTTAATGATGACAAAACAAAATATCTTAAGAATTTACTCCCCCTTAAGGTTACTTTTCTCCCCCTTGTTATTTCTCTCCCTTTTTGTTATGTTTAAAAATGTTATCTTACTCCCCCTAAAGTGTATTCCTTTATTTCTCCTGCTTTTTGTCTTTTCTCCCTTTTAATGTTGTTAAGTTTCTAATTTAGATTTAAATTCAAATTTTAGTTCAAATTGCTTCTCCCCTTTTTTGTCAGCAATCAAAGAAGGAAATAAAAATGTAAGAATTCATGCAAGTATGAAAACACAAAAGTTTCATTAAATATAAGGTCAGCAAAATAGTGCATATAGTTCAACACACAACATCACAACTATTTAATAAACAAATATTACATATAAAGCCAAAAACTAACAAAGAAAATTTTTTCTACAAGGTGCCCAAGATTATATCGTCTAAACCATCACTATCGACATTTAAGTTGATAGGATGAGATGTGCTAAGCTGTGAGGCTAAAAGAGGAGGTCATGGTCTGGTGGAAGAGGTTATGGGTCCACAATACACTGGTGCTGGCATGGAAACTCTGGCCAAACTTTGCATGAACCTCTTCGTTTCACTGCAAAACTCAAGTCTGAATCTGCCCAATTGGGTGATGCCGTGGTCAACCCAACCAAGATGCTCTTCAATCTTGTGCATTTGAGTAGTGACCCAGGTCTCAAGGTCTGTGAGCTACTCATCAAAGTTAGCTATCGCAGTATCCACCCACTCTTCAACCCATGTCATTTTGGCCCTTATGTCCTTTAAAATGGTTATTAATGCCTCAAGAGAAGGTCGTGAGATCCTATTGCAATTTGAGGTGAGAGAGGAACCGGTGTTGTGGTATCAAGCACATTGATTAGTGTCAGTAATGTTGGAGATATGCCCTAGAACTAATCGTGTCATACGGTTTAGGGATATCATTTTTATTGTAACACCCCTAACTCGGAGGTACTACCGGTAGGTAACGGACTCCACCGTCACCCTAAACCTCACTCTCTCTACATGTACGAACGTGTACATTTGGTTTCTTTTTTTTTTTAATTCAACAAACATTGTTAATCATAAATATATAAATCACTTAATATAGTAAATTGGGTAATGATATACAGAAACTTCAATGTATTACAGAAATTCCTACAATGAAATAAATGATGTAAATTATATATATTTTTAAAATATGCTAAAACTTGAACCATACATGACTCTCGAATGCATAACAGACTCAAGTGCCCTAATTACTGCAGTACGCACTCCTTGTCCTTTATCTGTATCTCATATGTACTGAATCCTTCCTCTTTCTTTTGTACAACTTGACAGTCTTGCAATATTATAATCAAAATTTCTTCTACGCCTATTCACTTGTGTTTGCCTCCTTTCTTCCTTCATAAATATTATTCTCTACAAAATAATTTTTTAAAAATAAAAAGAGTGAAATAAAATCTCAGTAAGTAAACCATGCAAGTTTTTCATATGTCGATATGATACAAAATATAAATACTCAAATAGATCAATATATTTTCAAACTTTTCATGTTTCTTTCCTTTTCAAAGCAATCATATTTGCACAACAAACTGATCAATGAATTCTCAAACTTTTTAATAACACATGAATTCATTCATATTTCAAATATTTTCATAATGGCGTAGTCAGTTAGTGTCACCTGCACCCACGGTGACCCGGATTCAAAACTTGATCATGTGTTCCACTTAAAGGGGACAATTACATTTCACTTATAATAGAAACGTGCATTGCATGTTAAACAAAAATGCGCATTTCACATTAAATAGAATTCTGAATATCTCGCAAGTCCCACTTTAACATGAAACCCGGCTAAGTCAGAATAAACATTAACTAACGACTAGAGCCATAAAATCATTTTCATTCATAAACCTTCACACATTGACATCATTTTCA
>JAXCLQ010050788.1:0-18908 GCA_035584115.1 Cedrela odorata | reverse complement strand
TAGAAAGTTTTGAAGACACCAGAAAACAAACACATGCATGCAACTGAACAAAGTTTTATACGGTCTAAAACAAGCACTAAAAGTATGGTAAAATAGGTTAAAGTCAATATTTGTAAGTTGAGGTTTCGCCAATCTAAAAACAGATACTTTCCTCTTTTCCTATCAAGCAAAAATGGAATTATCATCCTACTGATATATATAGATGATATCCTCATAACAAGATGTATAAGAAACTTAATTAAAGAGACTATTGTGAAGCTGAATAAAATTTTCTCTCTAAAGCTGCTGTGGTCATTGATCTTGTTGGGTATATAGCCTGAGGCGCGAGTAAAGCCCAATAAGCTATAGGCCAAAGCTAAATATAGAATGAAAGAATAACTTGAAGCTCAGCCCAGGTGTGACATAGAGGATAACAAGGACTTTAAGGATGGTAGGGGTCGAGACCTCTTAAGGTCGGATGAAGAGCCTTGGATTCAAAATCCAACCCTGAAACTTCTCCTCATAAAGGTTTCGAGTATAGCTGATAAATGTCTCAAATATATAACACATGAGCTCGTCTCAAGTGGATAAAGAAATCTTGAACAAGGACTTTTAAAACCTCTCAACGGTTACGTATCAAGGGAAGATTCATTTCTTTCCCAAGTTCTTTTTGGATTCTTCCATAATAAGGATCTTTAGCTTGATGGAAGTATTCTGTAAGTAGGGCTTATTATATAATAATGATATTATGCCTAGTAGATATATTATGCAAGAAGGGCCTAAAATCTCACCAAATTCGAAAAATCGATGCTTAACAAATGAAATCTCTATGATTCTTGCATGATGAAATCCTTATTTCGAGATTCTTTAATATTTTTACTAAAATTGAGAGAGTTGAGCATTCTATAAAAGAAGGTCAAAGACAACTAGGTACAAGTAGTAAAAAACTTTAGACTAGACTTGACAATTTACTTTCAAGTTTAGAGCTAATATTTACTTGGCCCTTCTTTTCTCTCTCCCTAACATTACAAAGTAAAGACAAAGATTATTGTTGGTGCACAAAGTCCAAAGAAGGATTTTTGCTGCATTAATATCTGGCAGCGTTTATGGGAATCTAAACAAAAAGTTAGAAATCGCCATAAGAAAAAAGATCATGACGACTTCGCAAATTTGTGCAATAAGGAACTAAGCAGTGACAAGGGAAAATCTCCATGATAATCCCCTTGGAGAGATAGCGGTGGCTAACCAGAATGATGATAGTTGGCCGTTACCTTTGGAAGGCTCAAATCATAGTTCAGAAGCTTTATCTTAGCATCAAAATCCATCCTACCAAGGAATCACAAAAACTGTATGGTTAGCTAAGAAACTAGCTGACAACGAGAAATAACATGTAGAAAAAGACGGGTAGATCTAGACGTTGGTTGAGGAAGTTGTAAGGAAAAAGAAAATGCTTTAACCCAATTATCATGAGTTAAAGACATTTATGCTAGCAGAGGCCGTGAAGAGCAGTGTTCCAAGTGCTTTACATACCAAGAACAGTGAAACTAACCTCTGACAAAACACCACCAGGAGGAGATATATAGCTATTGAGAAAGGGAAAAGAAAAGTTTCCAATTATCCACTTAAAAAGCTACAAGGTGAAGATGCTACCTTTAGGTTTATCAGTACTTGAACTAGAATTCTAATATTCCCCAAATGACTTGGTAATTATTCACAAGCGAGTGTCAGATAACAGTTCTGGTTTGAAGGATATGAGAACGTTTCTTAATCGAAAACGGCAAAAGGAGAGAGAAGGCTTTCTGTAAAGTCCACCTCGAAGAAGGAGGTCTAAGAAAAATAACAACTGGGTCAACAATCTAGAGGCCTGTGTCAGAGAGCTGGTGGTGGAGTTAGAGGACCAAAATTGGGGCAGACAAAGAAGGGATGATGAGCCAGCACCACGTTTGGGATTGCGCTCTAAATCTCCCTTATTCTAAAAGATTTTTAGTTTTATTTTTCCCAGGAAGTTTAAGATGCCGCGGATAAATCCCTTCACTTGAGAAATTGACTTGTCTCTGCATATGGGTTTTTTTTAGGAAGATGATACTGAACCAAGGGTTAGATAAGTCTTAGATGTGCGGCTTGTTCCCGCTTACCTTAGAAGGACAAGCAAGAAAGTGGTTCACCAGTTTAACCCCTAGTAATATCCATAATTTCAGACAATTATATGAGTTGTTTATTTACGAATTCAGAGGGGCTACTATTAGTGTTAAAGCCCCTAGTTTGCTACTCCTTATGAAATAAGAGGAAGGAGAAAACCTCAGAAACATCGTTAGAAGATACCATGACGAAGTAAACTTAGGTTACCCTCTCTAACATTAGAATGTCTTAGAAGAGGTTTGCTAGTAGACCGAGGGTGGTACACAAGACGCAAACCATCCGTTACTACCTATGAAGCGGCTCAAAGAAAATTATTAGACGAGATTAAAATTAAAGACCAAGTCACCTTTAAACTAAAAGAAGAAAATGCTCTCGGACCATCACTGCGCAGTGAGATGTGAAATTCGAGGATAGACGGAGAAAAAGGTGGGACAATAGGAGAAATCTCTAAGACATTGATAAGAAGAGGAAGCAAACTAAGAAGTAGAACAGGATGATGGGTAGAAAAGACGAATTTCCCTCGATAGGATATCAATCGCCAAGAAAGGACGAGGTGAAAATGATTGCCCATATCCAAAAGGATAAGGTTTTCACTCTTCTGAATGTCTCACTCTCACAAGTCTTGTAAGAAATCAAGAGAAGATGAACCATATTGATGGACCTCGCCTTATAAAAACCAAGTAGAGCAGAAACGCCAAGAACAAGTTTTGTGAATTCAACTAAAGCATTTGATACTTGATTAATGAATGTTTTAACCTCAAGAACTAGGTCAAAATGTTGATTGATTCGAAACAATTACTTGTCATATTTCATATCAAATAATAGGGAAGAGCTCTGAACCTTGGATCAAGAGATCGGACTGGAGAAGATACATGAGGAATGAACCATGGTGATTTCAGGTAGAACCATATTGATAGGAAATTCGAATAGGGCAAAAAAGAACTATTCAAAATACTAGCTGCCAAATTCTGCCTCAGACATTCATGTTATGAATGTCAGAGTTGAGAAGAAGCAAAAGATCACCTTGGTACTAATTATATTTACAGATGAAGATGAGGTGGGTGTATACTACCCATACAATGATACTATGGTAATAATGTTGATAATAGGAATGGTTCAGGTAAGCCAAATTTTGGTAGATACAGAGAGTTCGGTCGGCATCATCTTCAAAGAAACCTTAGACTCCTTTGAGGACTTAAGGCTGAGACCCGCGGAGATTGCCCTTCATGACTTCGGCGAATCATATGTTTACCCATTGGGGATACCACAACTACCTATCACTATAGGAGAAAAGTCGTATCAGAAGACCATAATGGTTGAATTCTAAGAGGTTAATCTCAGAATGCCCTATACGATAATTGTTAGGAGATTGTTCCTTAGAACTATAAAGGCAATGGAAAGCATTTATTACTTGAAGCTAAAATTTCGAGTAGAATAAGGAATCGGAATCATTAAAGGGAGTTAAAAGGAAGCCCGATTGTGCTTTACAGCCTCTTCAAAAAACTCATACTATCTGTCAAAACGTCATTAGGGGGAAGTTCTTCAAACTAATAGCGAGTACTTACGAAATGAACAGTCAATAACAAGATTGAACAAAGAAGCTAAGCAAAATGACGAGCCATCAACATTACAACCAGCAAAAGAACTTGAATTTGTCATCTTGAACTAAGAAGCTCTTTAGAAAATAATTAAAATTGGCTCTCATCTCTTTGAGGAGCATAAGGTGATACTTAAGGATATTTTGAGAAAGCATATAGATATTTTTGCATGGACACATGAAGACATGCTAGGGATTGATCTTCTAGTAATTTCCCATTGACTTGTGATCAAACTCTAGTATAAGCCGGTGAAGCAGAAGAGACCTCCATTGAACGCTAAGCGAAGAGAAGTAGTGTACGCCGAGGTAAGTAAACAAATGAAAGCTAAGTTTATCAAGGAAGTGTACAACTCGGAGTGGATGTCGAATGTGGTTATGGTTAAGAAAGCCAACAGGAAGTGGAGAATGTGTGTAGATTTCACAGACTTTAAACAAGCCTATCCCAAAAACAATTTTCCACTTCCTAAAATTAATTAACTGGTAGACTTAATAGCCAAGTATGAGTTATTAAGCTTCATGGACGCATTCTCGGGGTATAACTAGATCATAATGTATGAGCCGGATTAGGAGAAGACCGCGTTTATCACCTACCAGAGGTTATACTGTTATAAGGTAATGCCCTTCGGACTAAATAACTCAAGAGCTACTTTCCAAAGGTTAGTTAATCTAGTGTTAGACCGTTAATCTAAAAAACCTTAGAGGTTTACATTGACGACATTATCGCTAAATTAATAAAAATTTGAGACCATCCGAGATACTTGGTAGAAACTTTCTCTTATCTGAGAAGATACAATATAAAGCTAAACCCCGAGAATTATGCATTTAGAGTTCAGGCTAGAAAGTTCCTTGGATATATGGTCAATAAATGTGGCATTGAAGCCAATCCGCAGAAAATCAAGGCCATTTTGAATTTAAAGTCTGTATCCACTCTCAATGAATTGCAAAGCCTAACGTGGCTGTTGGTGGCGTAAAACAGATTCTTGTCTAAGGCAACTGACAGGTACTTCTCTTTTTTTCATATCACAAAAAAGGAAAAGAAGATCTAGTGGACCGAAGAATGCAAAAATAACTTTCTAGAGCTAAAACAATACCTTGCATCACCACCATATCTGACGAGCCCTGAAATAGAAGAAGTGCACTGGTAATAGTAACAAGAAAACTACAACCATACTTCTAAGCCCACTAGTTGGTAATATTGACAAATTAGCCCTTAAGGCAGATTTTACACCGACTCGACCTGTAAGGTCGGTTAGTGAAATGGTTAATTAAGCTCAGTGAGTACGACATCAATTATAAGCCAATAAAGGTCATTAAAGGGCAACACTTGATCGACTGTGTAGTTGAAAGATCGATATCTGAGCACTTCTTCATTCATCGAATCATAAAAGACCACCTTGAGCAAGAACAAGAAGATCCACTCATCTCAAATAAAACGGAGCCGATCTAGAGCCTCTTTAATGATGGAGCCTTTAATGTACAAAGAGGAGGAGCTGAAGTTGTCCTCGTAAGCCCAAATGGGATTGAGATAATGTACTCTTTAAAGTTTAACTTTAAGTTCACTAACAATGAGACAGAATACAAAGCTTTGATTACAGGGATCAATTTAGCTTAGGCTTTGGAGATCACAGCCTTAAAAATTCACCATGACTTCTAGTTAATAGCAAACCAAATTGACGGACAGTTCCAAGTATGAGAGAACAACATGAAAGCTTACTTAGAGAAAGATAAACGATTCTTGGGCACACTGAAGACTATCATAGTCAATCAAATCCCGAGATTAGAGAACTCCATAGCAGATATCATGGCAAAGCTAGCCTCTTCATTCAAATGGAATATCTCAACCTTGATCCCAATCGAAGTGCTGAAGCAAAAGAGTATTGAAGTGAGTGGTGATCAACCATGTATAGCTCAGTTCGACCCTCGCCACAGCTAGATGGAAAAGATAAAGTCATCTATCCAAAAAGAAAGGCTCTCTAATGATAAGGATGAGGCAAGAAAGATAAAAAAAAAATGGGTTAGCAAGGTACATCATTATTGACGGGGAACTATACCCGAAGAGGCGGCACAAGTTCTAAAAGAAATCTATCGTGAAGTATGAAGCGAACATAGCTCAGTCCATGACGTATAAGATCTTGAGATAAGGGTATTACTGGTCTACACTCTCACAAGATGCAATTCAGGTAGTAAAAACTTGTAACGAATGTTAGGTATATGACAACATTCTAAGGCAAACTCCTAAGAAGCTAATGTCTTTAACAAGCTCTTAGTCGTTGTCTTAATGGGGATTAGATCTTTTAAACCGCTACCTCTCGCTCGAGCTAACATAAAATATGCCATAGTGGCCATTGATTACTTCACCAAATAGGTAGAAGCTTAGCCATCAGTCTCCATTACCGAGAAGAGAGTCACTGCATTTGTCAAGCAAAACATTATCTATCGATTTGGGATATCTCAGGTTCGTAACACTTGCTTATCTAAAAGCTAATGGACAAGCAGGAGCTGTGAGCAAAATTATTAAGAAAGCACTTAAGAATAAGCTCAGATAGCATAAAGGTATATGGATTGATAAGCTTCCCAAAGTCCTTTGGGTATACAGAATCACCTCAAAGGTAGCCATCGGTGAAACTCCTTACAGTTTAACTTTTGGGTGTGAGGTAATAATTTCCATCAAGGTTAATATACTAACTTTTCGGGTCAATAACTATGACGAGGCCTCCAATAATTGAAACTTGCATTTGGAGTTAAATTTACTTGAAGAGAAAAGAGATAAGGTGATGATAAGCATAACGACCTTCTAACAAAGGGTGGTCAGGTATTACAATAAACACGTTCAACATGTTGAACGATTGAAGTTGTATTACTTTTAAGATCATCAAAGATTTGTAACATTTTTTTCCCTAAAATAAATAAATTATTATTTTCACCAAAGGCTTCTGACAACAAAAGATACACTAATGAACAGATGACCCTTATGCTAAGAGGCGAAGAAATACAAAATCTGGGATAAAATCACCCACAATCTGAAAAAGTCTGAAACTCGACCTCAGGACAAAGTGATCCCTAGAAATTTATGTCTCAATCATCTTGGGGTAATACTATCCATAGCTCGAATAAGCCCTGAGCATGACTTCAGGATGTATAAGAGCAAGAGTAGTTCCCAGATGGTTAATATCTTATATATCCTAGGGTAATACTATCTATAACTTGAATAAGCTTTAAGGCCGACCTTAAGACATATAAGAGCAAAGTGGTTCCCATATGTCAATTATTTAAATGTCTCAGGGTAATACTATCCCAAAGCCCAAATATAGGTAAATTTGTTCCCAGACATCACTTTCTCATACAACTCGGGATAATATTATCCAAAAACCCAAATATAGGTAACTTGGTTCCCAAATGTCCATTTTTCAAACATCTCGGGGTAATATTATCCAAAAGCCCAAATATGAGTGACTTGATTCCCAGATGTCTATTTCTCATACATCTCATGGTAATACTATCAAAAAATCTAAATTTGAATGATATGGTTCCCAGATGTCTCTCTCTTATTCACCCCTGAGGTAATACTATCCTCAGTTTGAATAAGTCTTAAGCATAACTTCAGGACGTACAAGAGTAAAAAGGTTCTTAAGAGATTATATTCAACTATCATCTCAGGGTAATATTATCCCTAGCTCAAATAAGTCTTAAGAATAATCTCAGGATGTACAAGAGCAAAATGGGTTCCTAAATGATCAATTTTTATACTCGTAGCTCGAATAAGCCCTGAGGCTAACCTCAGGATGTACAAGAGCATGTTGGTTCTTGACAATCAACTCTTCAAATCATCTCTAGAGTAATATTACCCACAGCTTGAATAAGCCCTAAGCACAACCTTAAGATGAATAACAGCAAGAATGGTTTCTAAATGGTCAAGTTCGACAATCACTCCTAGAATAATATTATCCACAACTCGAATAAGCCTTGACCACAATCTTCAAGCACACAAGAGCAAAAGTGCTTCCCAGATGGTTAAGTTCTTAAAATATCTACTATCAAAAAGCCCAAACATAGGTAAAGTGGTTCCTAGATGTCCATCTTTTATTTACCTCTGGAATAACATTATCTACAGCCTGAATAAGTCCTAAACAAAATATCAAGACTTACAAAGGCGGAAAGAATTCTTAGACAGCTATGATCAATCTTTATCCAGAGGCAATAGTATCTAAGACCCTACTAAGTCCTAAAAACAAAGTTAGGATGTAAAAGGATGAACGATTCCTAAATTATTATGATTAATGAATCTAAGCCAGGGTAATAGTATCCACAATTTGTTAGAATAAGAAAGTTAAGTCATAACTAACATGGTTCCCACTTGAAAATGTTTAACAAGAGATACAAAAGTTAGAAGATTAATGATAAAGACATGTTTAATGCAACTCAATTCAGGCTAGATTTATTTCTTAAAGTATTAACAGTTTTTACAACAATCAAGTTCTGCAAATTAAATAAAGTGCTCAAAATTGGAGAAGAGACAAAGCAATACAAGTATTCACACAAAAAAAGACTAAGTATTGGTTTCACTAGGTCAGAGCAGCAGTGGTTGGCTTAGCAGAAACAGCATCAATTAGCTCAGTAGAAGCAATAGCAGTTGGTTTAGCAATAGTAGCCTTAGTCGGCTTAGAAGGAGTGATCTTGGCTTGCTTAGGGGAAGACACCTTAATCACCTTAGATGGAGGAACAAAGGCTGTCTTCATGTTAGGATAAGAATCTCCTTCAAGCATAAGGTCGATTGAAAAGTTCTCATCAGGGTGGGGAGGCTCAAGTTCCAAAACCTTATATAGCCAGTTCAAGTCCATATTTAGATATCAACTTTGGAACGTTTTGCAAGTTAGGTCAATCCCTTCGTTGACTCGCTCATGAACAAGAGCCTTCACCGTCCTCTCATCCTCTTCAATCTTCTTGCACAGGAGCGCTCATCTCTTACTCTCGGTGTCCAAGCTCTGATTAAGCTCTTGACACTTCCTCTTAGGGTCTTGATGGAGTTTTTGGGTTTCCTCTCTTAATTCACTTAGCTCGGATTCAAGGGTCCGCCCTCAATTTGTTTGGCCTCAGCAAAGGAAAACCCTGTTGTAGCTGCCCTAACTTGGAGTTCTTCCCTCTCCTAAGCTCACTTTCCAATCTCAGATTCAAACTTAGACCTTTCTAGGACCAAGTCCTGCTCCGCTTTCTCTACTTATATTAGCCTGAGATACCCTCATAGAATCATCCACAAGGATGTCTCATTGTAACATGGCCGCATATTGAAGTTGAAATTCATCAACATAAAAAGGGGTTAGAAGGAAAAAATAAAAGGAGTACTTTCTCTTCTAAAAACCAACTGAAAACTAACTCACCCGACTCAGCCACTTTATTGAATAATCTAGCAGTGCCAGACCCGAGGCCCTTGCATCAGCCTCGGAATATTTTGGACTAATATCCTTAGCCTGCTGGTTGATGTAGAGAAGAAAATGAGCGAATAACTCCTTTTTGTCTTCATAGAGTTTTTGTTAGAGATATACCCTTGAACTACTCATGTCATACGGTTCTGGGATATTATCCTTATGTGTGTGTGTGTGTGTGTGTATTTCTGTAATTAATTTACGATTAATAAAATTACTTTTATATCATTTTGTATGTTTAATTGCTAATTTATATTATATATATAAAATTCAGAATGAGATCCTGTAATGTATTATGATGTCAAGACTCTATCAGCAAAGAGTTGTAGATATAAGTACAGAGTCTATGATTTAAATACATTCGAATATATTCTCGATTGAGATGTGTCATATAGAAGTATGACATTGCATGACTGGTATGTTTGATACTGCCAAGGATTAGTATTGGATGCTAATAGTTGGATGACGAATCTTATGTCACAAGAGCATAAACATGGGTAATACGTTGGAGAATGTGTTACTGAATGTGATCAAAGGTGGCAAATCACATAGGTTATTATCCACAATTAATGATACATCACACAACCGTACTAGTGTACCACTGGTCTAATGATCTGAGTTGTCACGGCTAGCTCGATGCATAATGGAAACTGTTGGCTCAGATGTTGGAGCTTAAGAACTTAAATGGAACTGTCATACTCGGGAATTAAGTCTTTGGCAAAAGCATGTATGTCCAAAAAGTTATTTTACGGATATATGAATCTTGTATATGATTGAGTTAAGGGTTTGATGATACCATGATCAGCACTTGATGAGGAGTCGACAGTAAAGAGACTTTACTACATGCATGTACAACTATATGAGTTTATTTAATATATTCAAGGGGTTCTGACATCTTGTTAGAGGTCACTCATGTTCATTGAGAATTTTGGTTATAAAGAGTTGTACCAAAGATAAACGAAAGAGTTCGTATCTACCTATATCCAGCTCACAATGAACTAAAGGGGTCACACACATTAGTTGTTTACTTATTGATTACTATAATTATTATTATATAATAATTATTAATTAGTTAATAATATTGTTTCGATACTTTGATTAGTTAGCAATTTGATTATTTATTATAAATAATAAATTTTTCGGCAAGGCACATTAGCACCCGTATGCGTGGAAAATATTTCATTTAATTATGGGATAATATAAATATGATTCACGGATATAATATTGATATATATATATAGATATAATACTTTAATATTAATTAAAGTATTAATAAAATAATATATATCTATTATATAAAAATAATAATAATAATATCTAATGTAATAATTATAATATTCTACATACATATATATATATATATATATTAAAGTAATATATATATTAATCATTACTATATTTATATTATTAAAATAATAATGTATATAAGATATATATATTGATAACACATAAATATATTATTAAATTAATAATAAATTATGTATATATATATATTATTCTCTCTCTCTCTCTCTTGTCACATGGCCTTTGTTTATTTAAGTAAATGAAAAGGCAAGTAGGCAAGTGAATATGTAGGTTTGTTGTGCAGAAATCAAGTGGGCAACTTGATTGCTAAAAACTAAATGACTTAAGTGTTAAGTCTAAAAGGAAAAAGCATGTGATGCTAACGTCTTTTCTTGCATGAAATCGAGAGCACTTCTTTTTCTTTATATTTTTCAGTGAGCATCATCCTTAGAGAAGCTTGGTGTGTGTTTGGTTTTGAACTAAAAACAAAAAAAAAAGAGAAGAAAGAAGCTAGAGAGAGAAAGCTTTGGTTTAGCTTGGGGAAGTTAAAACCTATAGCCTTAAGATTCGACAACAAAACTAGAACCATCGTCACCAATCCGACGTATGGATATGCTTGGAAGCAAGCGAGGAGATTGGTTTGCTATTCTAGATAACAAATACGAGAAGTATGTCTTCTCAACTTTATATTTAAGTTTAAAAATATTTTAAATTCTAAAATATACAAATGTGTCTAGATCCATTTGGGAGCCTTTTCGCACGTCCGTGAGACAGGTTAGACATCATCTTTAGAGAAACTTGGTGAGCATTATACTTAGAGAAGCTTGGTGAGCATCATCCTTAAAGAAGCTTGGTGTGTGTTTGGTTTTGAACTAAAAATATAAGAGAGAAGAAAAAAGCTAGAGAGAGAAAGCTTTGGTTTTGCTTGGTGAAACTAAAACCCATAGCCTTAAGATCCCACCGAAATTGCGACCATCATCACCAACCCAATGTATGGATATACTTGGAGGCAAGCGAGAAGATTAGTTTGCTATTCTAGATAACAAATCAAAGAAGTACGACTTCTCAGCTTTGTATTTAAGTTTAAAAATATTTTAAATTCTAAAATATACATATATACATGTTTAGATCCATTTAGGAGCCTTTCCACCCGTCCGTAAGATAGGTATGGCTTCCCCCCGGCAGTCGTGTGCCCAGAAACCAATCCCACAAATCACATTTCTAACGCTTGTGTGAAACAGAGAATCGTTTCCTTCAAGTGGTATCAAAACTAGACCATATGTGTATATATGTATGTTTTGGAAAACATGTGTTGGGATGTTGATTTATGTTCATATGTATATTTGTTGTGGCTTGGATGATGAATGAAGTTATTTTAAATGATTTAGATGTGTTTTAGAAATACTGGAAGTCGTTAAAAATAACAGAGTGTCGTTCTGTTTGTAGCGAGTATCGACACTTTTGTGTAGAGTGTCGATACTTGGGGTGACAGAACTATACCTGATGCTATGGTATTGATATGTTTAAAGTAAATGTCGACACTTTTATGAAAAGTGTTGATAGCTGGAGTAATAGTGTCGATACCTAATGCTCCATTATGATTGTATTTTAAGTGAGTATCTATATTTTGGAGAAAAGTATCGACCCTTGCTAGCTGATAGTATCAATACTTGATATTTTTTAGAATCGAATATCGTTACTGTGAACAACAGAGAGATACTTGCCAAACTCAATGGAAAGTGTCGATTCTTTTGTTAAAGTATCGATAATTTCCAAATAATAGGAGTGAGTATCGAATTTTTAAAGAAAGTATCGATACTTGCAAGCATTCAGTGGCAAGTGTCAATACATTTGAGAAATGTATCAATACATGTTGGCTAAGTAGGACAAAGTGTCGATATTTTGATAGAAAGTATCAACACTTGCAGGTGAAATTAACGAGTGTCAACCTCTTTAAGGAAAAGGGTCGACACTCACAAATTAAAGAGGTCGATTGGATTGACACCCCACAGAACGGGTCGACACTTTCAAGTGTCGACTTGTTACTATTCCTATTAGTATTTCTATTCACAAAAAAAAAACTAATAATAATAATACTTATTTTTTATTTTTTCTTCATTCGTGTATTATCATGAAATTTCAAAATATTCCTTTAGCCACAACTTATATAAATACTATTTAAATAGTAAATTTTATGTTTTTGAAAACTCAATTTGTTGAAATTAAATTTTTTGGGTTTGAAATTGTTTCAATTTAACAAAAAATAATACTCTAATTTAAAATAAAATTGAATGGTGATTTTAATTGATTTTGATTTAAGTAGAATTCATAGAATTTTAGTGGGAGTAATCATATGAACATAAAATTGATAAATTGATATTGTTTCAATTAATGTCTCTCTCTAATAAGTTAATTTGTTAATTTATTAAATTGATTTGATCAATATGTAATGTGTAGAATTTGAAATTAATATCATTGGTTGATATAGATTTTAAATTATATTGCTAAATAATAAAATATATACATATTGACGTGTCTATTAAAGGAGACCAAAAAATGAAAATCTCCTTTATTTATTATTAGGTTTAATCCTTCCAATGTAGTTAGTAGGTTATAGGCATTTTAGATGGGGTAACCCAATAACTGTTAGGTAAGGGCTCTCACGGGATGTCATAGTCTATTTGACCTGATTCTTGATAGGGGATTTTTAGCTTCCAATAACTATTAGGTAAGGGGTTTGATTTCATTTCTATTCAAGAAAAGGCTTTGGGTCTAGCCTAACTAAGTTGAGACACTAATAACTGTTAGGTGAGGTGTCTTTTCTTAAATGTAGATTGATCATGTCTTGTAAAGAGTTACAAACAGAAATGAGTTTTGACTAATTGGGCTTGCTTGATCAATAATTGTTAAGTGAGGTTTTGTGAGTTTGATAAGAATATAATCACTCATAAAAATCTGTAATTTGATTATAGTTTTTTCATTGAGGGAGTATGGGATATAATTAAAGTAGTGGGAATACTATTTAGTTTAATGTCCAGAATTAAATAGTTTGATATATAATATTATACATTCTGATGTATTTCCTTTTTCTATAGATCTCTTTTCTAGTGGGAGAATAATGAGTAACTCTTTTCTAAAAATCTTAGATTTTGAGCGGATTGGTTACGTTCTTCAGGTGCCTATGCTCAATTCCCTTTCACAAGAGGTTTCAGCAAAGGAGAGGGAGACCTTCTAAAAATGGAAGGATGATAATCTCAAAGTTACATCGTATATGCTGGCATCTATGAGTGATTACTTGTAGACTCAGCATGAAGACATGCAAGATGCCTCAGCAGTTTATATTTCTTTAGTAGATATGTTTGGAGAGAGTTCCAGTTACAGGTGGTGTAAGTTGTCTACTACTTTGTTCAGAATCTAGCTTAATCTAGGAGTGCCTCTGAAGTCTCATCTTATGAAGATGATAAACCTCATAGGTCAACTGGCTTCTTTGGGGTTTGCTATAGACTTCGAATTACAGACGAATTTATTCCTTCAGTCACTCCCATTTAGCTTTGACCAGTTTGTTAACAATTATCATATGAACAAACTAAAACATACTCTTCCTGAACTTATAAATGAAATTGTTTCATTTCATAAGAGAGTCTTTAAGGGTAAAGAGAATAAGACTGTTCTTGCTATGGTGTCTAAGGAAATGCAAGAAGTCCTCCAAGGTTAGACCCAAAGGAGAATTCTTTAAGAAGAAGAAGGGCAAAGGCAAACGAGTTGCCAGTAGCCAAGCCAATGATGAGTGTCATCATTGTAAGAGGCTTAGGCATTGGAAGAGGATCTGTCTTCTTTACATGGAGAGCCAGAGATAGATGAGTGTACAAGGTACGTTTTCTTGTCATGTTATTGAAACTGAATTAAGTATTAGTTAATATTCGAATAGTTAGATAATTGATTCAGCTGCCACTTCTCATATTTGTATGTCATTACAGGACTTTCACAGTAAGTAGTTATTAGAGAAGGGTGCAGTGACACTAAAGATGGCAAATGGAGTAAAAGTTGCTGCCACTTACTTAGGGATGTGCAGAATTATTCTATCTTTAAGTCATGTTTTTGTATTATACAAAACTATGTATTTTGATACTGCTAGTAGAAATATTTTGTTTGTCCATAAGCTGTGTAAACATGGTTACACTTTTATGTTTGATGGATGTAAATATTGTGTTTATTTGAGAAATAGATTCGTTGGCACTGGCTTGAATGTACATGATTTATATGTTCTTAAGACTAATGAAATAAACATGACTAATACTATTAATAAGAAACGATCTAGAAATGAACTTAATTCAAAACTTATATGGCATCATAGATTAGGTGATATTGGAAACAAAAGGATTATGAAAATGAGTAGTGATGGATTGATAGGTCCAATGGATTTTAAACCCTACCCAACTTGTGAATCCTGTCTTCATGGAAAAATGATCAAGTCGCCTTTTGTTGGACAAGAGAATAGAGCTAGTGAAGTTCTTGAATTAATACATACTGATGTATGTGGTCCGTTTAATGAAATGACCAGAAGAGGTTTTTCATACTTCATAACCTTCACTAATGATTATTCACGGTATAGTTATGTATACTTATGAAAGTACAAATCTGAATCTTTTGAAAAGTTCAATGAATTCAAAGCTGAAGTAGAGAAACAAACATAAAAGAGTATTAAAATTCTATGATCTAATCATAGAGGTAAATACTTAAGTACTAAATTTTTAGAATTTCTTAAAATTAATAGTATACTTTCTCAGCTTACACCTCCTTATACATCGCAGTATAATAGTGTATCAAAAAGGAGGAATAGTACTTTATTAGATATGGTATAATCCATGATAAGTTTCACGGATTTACCTAGATATCTTTGAGGATATGCCTTATATACTGCAATATACATCTTGAACAGAGCTCCAATGAAAGCAATTCTCAAGACACCGTGTGAGATATGTTATAGGAAGCTTTCAAGCTTCAATTATATGAAGCCTTGAAGATGTCTAACTTATGTTAAAATAGTTAACACTAGGAAGCTGGATGTTAAGTTTGAAAAAGGTTGATTCATTGGATATTCTAAAGATAATTTAGGATATTATTTCTAATTCATGCTAATCGAAGGATTTTAATTAGTAAACACGCATAGTTCCTTGAGAATCAGTTCATTGAAGACGGTGGTTTAGGTATTAAGATTGAGCTTTCAGAGGAATCTAGAAAGCTTGATGATGATCAACCTCAAATAGATGACCTTGTTGATGCAGATGAACCAGTTCGATCTGATCCTCAATCTTTTGTAGACCAAACTCTTCGTAGATCTACTAGGATATCACGTCCTTTTCAAAGATATTATTTCCTTTCTGAAAATGATTTCGAATCATTTATGATAGGAGAAGATATACAGAGGGAAGATTCTATAACCTATAAAGAAGTGATATTAGATATCGATTCTAAAAGATGGATTAAAGCCATGAAATTTGAAATGGAATCTATGTATGTTAATCAGGTGTGGTCAATTGTTGATCCACCAGAAAGAATTATTCCTATTGGTTGTAAATGGGTTTACAAATGAAAATTTGGCAAAGATGGAAAAGTAGAGACTTTTAAAGCTAAGTTGGTAGCAAAGGGTTAAATCAGAAACAAGGTGTTGATTTTGATGAAACTTTTTTGCCAGTAGCCATGCTAAAATCTATTCGAATATTACTTGCTATTATAGCTTATTATGACTATAAGATATGGTAGATAAAGGTAAAGATAGCCTTTCTTAAAGATTTCATTGAGGAGACTATATATATGTAACAGCCCATTGGGTTTATTACATTTAATGATAGTTATAAGGTATGTAAGTTACATAGATCCATTTATGGATTAAAGCAAGCTTCTAGAATCTGGAACATACAATTCGATGATGCAGTCAAATTGTTTGGCTTCATCAAGAATATTGATAAACTGTGTGTCTACAGAAAAAGAATAGCAATGCCATCATATTCCTTGTATTACATGTAGATGAGATGCTACTCATATGAAACAATGTGGGCATGTTATCTGAGGCTAAATTGTGGCTGTCTAATATTTTTTCCATGAAAGATCTAGGAGAAGCAACCTTCATTTTGTGTATTTGTGTCTATAGAGATAGAGTGAAACAAATGATAGGTTTTTCTTAGAGTCTGTATATAGTTAAAGTACTAAAGAGGTTTAGTATGGATAGCTTTAAGAATGGTTTCTTACCTTGCAGTTATAGCGCTAATCTCTCTTGAGAAATAAGGCCTAAGACTGAAGCTGAGCATGAGTGTATGCAGAAGATTCATTATGCTTCGAAAATAGGTAGTCTTATATACTCTATGTTATGTACATGACCTAATATAACATATGCTGTGAAAGTATTATGAGTCGATATCAGGCTAATCTAGGAGAAGAACATTGGACTACAGTCAAATGGGTCCTTAAATACTTGAAAAGAACTCAGAATTTGGTAGTGACCTATGGGGGTGGTGAGTTGAAACTTGAGGGTTACAGTGATTCTGATTTCCAATCAGATGTAGATGATAAAAAGTTTATTTCTACATTTGTCTTCATATGTAATGGAGGTGTTGTCTATTGGAAGAGTTCCAAACAGACTACCACAACTAACTCCACTACAAAAGTTGAGTATGTCACTACTTCTGAGATTGTGAAAGAGACTATTTGAATCTGTAAGTTCATTACAGAACTCGGAGTCATTCCTTCTATAATTAACCCAATAACTTTGTACTGTGACAATAATGGAGTTGTAGCTCAGGCTAAGGAACTGAAGTTTTACCAGAAGTGTAAATATATTCAGAGAAAATAGCACTTGATCAGAGAGTTTATATCAGATAAATAGATACTAGAGTAGAAACCCCCGTCCGCGGATAATGTGACGGACCCACTGATTAAACCGATGACACAATAACAACTAGATCACCACTTGGAGAGAATGGGTATTAGATACCATGGTGATTGGCTCTAGTGCAAGTGAGAGTTTGTTAGAAATATGCTCTAGAACTAATCGTGTTATACGGTTCAATGATATCATACTTATATATATGTATATATATATATTTATATAATTAATTGTAAATTAGTTTACGATTAATAAAATAACTTTTATATCATTTTGCATGTTCAGTTGATAATTTATATTGTATATATAAAATGCAAAATGAGATCCTGTTATGTATTATGATATCAAGACTCTATTTGCAAAAAGTTATAGATATGAGTACAGATTTTGTTTTTTAAATACATCCGTATCTATTCATGGTTGAGGTGTTGTCATATGGGAGTATGACATTACATAACAAGTATGTTTGATGCTACCAAGGATTAGTATTGGATGCTAATAGTTGGATAACGAGTCTCATGTTACAATAGTATAAACATGGATAATACGTTGGAGAATGTGTTACTGAACATGATCAAATATGACAAATCACATGGGTGATTATCTACAGTCAATGATATATTACACAACTTTACTAGAGTACAACTGGTCCAATAACCTGAGATGTCACAGTTGCCTTTCCTACTAAGGCATATCATTCACTTATGTATATCGTATTGGGCTAGCTAAACTTGGTGAAAGAAGCTTGCTAGCAATGTATTTAAGTGTATGAGGACAGGTAATAGTCAAGATAGAATCTGTTAGCTCAGATGTTGGAGCTTGAGATCTTAGGTGGAATTGTCATACGCAGGAATTAAGTCTTTAGCTAAAGCATGTATATCTGGAAAGTTGTTTTGCCTATATATGAATCCTGTATATGATTGAGGTTCTCATCCTATGATTGACTTAAGGGTTTGACGATACCATGACCCGCACTCGATTGGGAGTTGACAGCACTGGGACTTTACTACATTCACGTACGACTATATAGGTTTATCCGGTATATTCATTCATTTGTGTCTGGGGGTCATGACATCTTGCTAGAGGTCACTCATGATCATTAAGAATTTTGGTTACAAAGAGTTGTACCAAAGATATACGAAAAGTTCTTATCTACCTATGTCTAGCTCACAATGAACTAGAAGATCACACATGTTAGTTGATTGCTTGATGATGATGGTAATTGCTATTAAACAATAGTTATTAATTAGTTAATGATATTATTTCAATATTTTGATCAGATAGCAATTTGATTCTTTATTGTAAAGAATAAATTTCTCGATAACGATGCGCTAACACACGTATACGTGGAAAATATTTTAATTAATTATGAGAAAATGTAAATATAATTTACGGATATGATATTAATATATATATATATATATATACAATACTTTAATACTAATTAAAGTATTAAAAAAATAATATATATCTATTATATTAATATAATAATAATATCTAATATAATAATTATAATATTATATATATAAATATATATATAAGTAATATATATATTAATCATAACTATATATATATTATTAAAGTAATAATAAATTATGTATATATA
>JAXCLQ010050777.1:0-18909 GCA_035584115.1 Cedrela odorata | reverse complement strand
AATATCAAATTATTTAATTAAATTTCTATATACTGCAGATGCTACAGTTTCAAATTTCTAAAATTGCGGGCGTTACACCGGGAATACACTATGATATTATAAATAAATACTATCACAAACTGTCTAGAAGAGGTTTGAACATCCTATTCATTAAATCCCTGGAAGCTGGCGATGCATTAATCAAACCAAAGGACATTACTAAAATTCATAATGCCCATACCTAATATGACATCAAAATTCAATATCTCCAACAATAATTTTTTTTTGGTTCAAGTAACCATCTTATGTTCGTGTTTTTACTCCACGTAATAAATCATTTAAATACAGTTATGCACAATATTAATATATATCCTCACATATCATAGCCCAGAGTCACAATTTATAACGCATGACAATCTAACACTTCCGCGACATCCTTATCATTTCAACTCATGAATCCACAATCTCACAAATTATTATAATCATAACATTAATACTTATCCTTAAGCAATACAACATCAAGTCACAATTACAAGCACATCGTGATTCAATACAATTACAATATTTCAGAATAATAATTTTCGTAATCGTATTAATTATGAACTCTATAAAATACTATTCAAGGTAAACTTTGTGAAGCTAAGTAAGCTTCCAACATGTACTACTTACATCACCACTCACACCTTCACAAGGTTGTAACACACTTCAACATTTCCAAAGACATGTCACACACTCAACATAAATACCATTTTATAAAACAATGATCACAAAATTTTCAAGAAATAGATCAAATTCTATATCACATACTTTCTATCTTCAAGTGCGAATAACTATGCGGGAAACTTATCTATCTACTCTTTTATAAGTCTCAAAGTTTTGCTGAAGGCTTTACATGGTAACAACAGAAACATCATGTGTATATACATAATAAATCACACACACACACACACACACACATATATATCTCATGAGCATTTCTGCTTTACTGTCTAATCAATTTATTTCTCAAAATCCTCATTTTATTCTTACTGTGCAATTTTATATTCTTTTTAGTAACCTCATAAGCTAAGGAGTGTAGAATCTAGTACAATCTTGGCTATATATATATATATATATATCAACAGCCATTTAATTTCCGATGTGTTTTCTAATTATACAAGGCTCACAAAGCCCAAGGCGAGCCTTTGGCACTCGTTGGCTTTCTATCGTCATTTTCTATCGAATGGCTTATTCTAGATGCCACTTCATCATCCTATACTCCTTTTTGTATCTTATTATGTACTCATTTGTCTCTCATTTTATTACAGATAACATTTATCTGTTACCCCTTATCGTCTCTATAGGAGGTGTAACCACATTTTGGTTTTTCCTCGTATTCCACGGTACATCATCATCTTTAGGTCTACATCAAGATAGTATTACATGTAAATAGGAGTAAATAAAATTAATAGCAATTCAAAAATATCTGGGCTAAAAATAATAAGACACGACTCGAGGAATAAGGACACCGAAGGAATAGCCTCTGTATATGAGTACCGTGGGTATACCACATATACAAGACACAAAAACCTTCCCATCGCAGTCACCGACCCCTAAACCATACTCTGATACCAACTTTGTAACATCTCCAAGTCCGGGGAGTTACCGACAGGCGACAGGTTTGTCCTATCACCTTAAGCCTTACCAATCCTGCTCACATGCATTCTTACTCAAACTCACATCAACATCCATATATAGACATAATTGGGTCTCATGTTGCCACAGCTATCATATATACCAAAATATATATATATATATATATACAACCTAAAATAACACCCTGTATCATAAAATACCACTAATTGCACATATGACAGGGTATTTTTATATACATTATCTCAAATAATATATGACATACAAATTATGACATGCAAAACAATACAGCCAATCTCTATGTGAGATAGACCCGACATAGTGGTGACTGCGACTAACTCCTCCTCTACATCGTATCTTCAAACTGCTATAACTACTCACCAGGCTGCCAAATCCTGCAAAACTAAAAAAAAAGGGAGAGGGGGTGAGTCCTACTTGACTCAGTGAGTGGGTGTAAACACTAAATCATGTCTCATATTTAAATTTACATTCATAGTTTAACATTAAGTACATATTATCATATAACAATCTATACACGCCAAGGAGCATTTCACATCACTACATATATCAAACATTTCACATCATTTCATAATATGCCGGTGTTTAAAGGTATTACCTATTGCCATCCCCTCAAATACCTAAATGAATATACTAGTGCCTTGAGGCATTACGTATCACCATCCCTCAAGACACTAATAAATACTGGTGTTTAAGGGCATTACGTATTGCCGTTCCCCCAAACATGGAAATGCAGGTACTCTTGGGGCGTTACGTATCACCGTACCCCCAAACACAGAAATAACCTACAGGTACTTTTTGGTCGTTACGTATCGCCGTCCTCTTGTCACAACACAACCATTAGGAGTGTTACGTATTACCGTCCCCCTATACTAAACTCAAACACAATATACAGACAATTCACAAAATACAATATCGCAACCTTTCATTTCGCATCATCACATAATATAAATTCATATACATATATATACACACATATATGCAATAATAATCACTTGCAGTCTTCAACCTGTTCAGACACACAACAACCTCATTCTTTTTGGCATCATTTAGCACAAATAATCATATGTAACCAAATTCTTGTGACAATCAAATTCAAGCGTAACTTTAGTATTGATCCCTTTATATATACTTGCATCTATGCCTTATGCATAAACATCAATAAGTCATCACATATCACTATTATTTGTCATCATATAGCATAATCATTTGGGTGCATCTTAATACAACTTAATATGATTTAAACTATTTGTACATCATACACAATTTCAATACTCATTTCAAGTGCAATCATACAAACATACACAACTAGCACCCAATAACCTTAGTAATTGGGATGTACCTACACTACCGCGGAGTCGACGAACGATCAACCTGATGATCTACAACACATATATTACTATGTTAGATTCATTCTTTAGAACTAAATAGATACTTAAATATGTTATGCATGAAATCTTCCCTTCCCCTCACAAGACTAAATCACACTTGCCCATTTTAGTCACCCGCACAATGCATTCTACATATTGACGATTTTCAATGTCATGGTGTGTTACATAGGTAAGGTATTTCATTTTAAATTTCTCAGGACATATTTTACTACGTATCTAGTTTCTACCACTTCTTGCTGATTCACATTTCGAGTTCTGAACGCTCAAGTTATAACTATTTTTCGCCACCCTACTCAGTGTAGTTGACTATGAACAGTCGACAGGGCGGCTCGGTTCAAACAATAAACTGTATTGTCTCGCTCAATGTTTGACCTGATTTTTGACTATGTTGTGCCACTATATGTCTAGTTTCCATAACATTTGACAGTTTGTCAGTCCAAGATCTAGAACTCCCGGAATCCTTATTTTACTGAACCATGAGCAAAAATTACTACATCCGAAGCCATGCGTTTCGCTCGCTTTCTCATTCGTTCGGCACTCCGTTCACGTACGCTACCCCAAATACGTCTTACAACACTCCTATATAACAATTCTATCAACTTAAATCATTCCTTGCTTGAACGCACAACTGCGACCTATAGGTGTCGCAAGTTTGTGTTCCCGATTTTTTTTTCGGCAAGTACTATATCACTTGCATTAACACTTCACAAGTCTATCGACAACATTTCATATATCATATTTTCACAACAAAACCACAATTCACACAGCCACATACTGCCCCAAGACAATTCATGTAGGTTTCATCATTTATTCACCACAAATTGAATGCTAAGATAACATAATTCACCTAAATTATCAATTAAGCACATTTTACTTCAACGTTATCAATTCAATACATTAACACTTACCTTGGCTTGCCGAATTCAACTCCTCATTGGCTATGTGCTGCTACTTCACTCTTGGCCTAATAAATTTTTAGTTTCTCCACTTTGTTTTTTTTTTAGCTCATCTTGACCATTTAAAGACCAATTCTTGCAACACCACTTTGCCCTCTTAATTTCATTTCCAATTCCACATTATTCAACTATTCCTTTCCAAAATTTGTTGCTCTTCTCCTTCTCCTTTGTTAACTCTTCAATTCAACCCCAAATATATGTTCAATTAGCCACTATAACATGTTTAATTCGGCCACAACAACAGCTTCACAACATAATCACAATCTTCATTTCACCTTATTTTCATATTTTCCATGTCCTAAAATATTGTCATAAAAGAGTATATTTACTATCATATATGCTTATACATATATACATATATTTACTACCATTTATTCTCGACAATTGATCAATACAGCCATATGCCATTTCATGCTAATTTAGTATCATTAACACACTACCTTAATGTGACTTTTGCACTGTCAATATATATCCATAATCACCAAATCACAATATTCATCAAAGAACGAAATCATGCAATATTTCTATCATTTCCTAGCCAACAATTCACACACATTAAAACACTTCGTATATCCATACTTTACTTGCTGCCCCATGTTAAAAATCACCATTTCATTCTAGACTTTCAGCATCTAAAATAAAGAGTAATTACCTCATTTATCAATCTCACATACACCACTGCTTAGCTACAATTTCCATTCATTTTATCCTTTAATTTCACAATAGCCATGCTTCAAATACTATTATCCGTATAACCAACTCTGCCACAATATAAATCAATGTCATATATCTATATATGTATCTATATTTTCGTTAACTGTTCATCGCCAATTTATTAATCAAATTTTCAGAATTTTGGAAGAGAAATTACCTTGCTGAAAAATCAATTTCATCCCTTCCATTTTCAATTTCCTTTAATTCAGCCAATACTCTCAATTGTTCATCCAATTCAGTCATTAGCACTTACTTCCTCCTCAGCCTTGACTTCAATCAACCCAAATTCCTTTCTAATTTAGCCAATCTCTTCACCGTAGCCATACACCTCTCGGTTAAGCCTTAATTTGGGCGAAACTCTTTTCAATTGCCCAAGATTCTTCACCTATATATAACCTCCTTAATTCTCTCGATTTATTTCACTTTAACTTTTGTTTTTGTTAATCCAAGCATGCAAGATGAAGTGAGAACTAAGGGGAAAAGAAGAACAAAGCACTCACTTGTCATTTGGCCACAATTTACCCTTGTAATTGATCATTTCTTCATGCGTGCATAGATGCTTTTCTCTTCCCCTGTGCTCTCAGTTTGTTTTCGCTCTCATCCTCTCAATCTCAGCTTTTACTTTTTAATCCAAATTGGGAAAGTGAAAGAAGCCGAATGGAAGGAAGCATTTAAAACAATTAAGTTTTGTTTATGTCTATATATATGTATTGTAAAGAAGGCATGGCTTTCATTTATTTTAAATAAGGTCAAGGCAATTGGATTTCATGTAAATGTATGTATGGGAAGATTGCAATTATGCTTTTGTTTTATGACGTCAAGATGCAAATTAAATATTATATAGGCAAACAAATGGGAAGTGCTTTATGATAAATGACTTTTTAAAACAAATGGGTATGCTTGTGTATGTGTACATGTATGCTACAAATGTTGGCTTATATATGACCTTTATTTGTTTTATTTTAATATAACACTTTACAATTTAAAAACATCCCTTATGCATTTTATATATACTTATATATATATATATATATATATTATGGGTACTTTCGATTTTTAACTTGTTTTCATTTGTCATAAGTTTGCATTTCTTTTTTAATACAAACTTTCAAATTTTTATTTTATAATCTTCCGTTGTATCACACAAACTAGTATTTATGTATTATTATTATTTGCAAAAATATGCGATCATAACATAATGATGAATGTCACACCTCGAACCTGGGGTCCACCCGTGACAATCTTCACAGACCCTCATAATACATCCTCTATACTCTGACTATATCAAAAGAGCCTTAAGACTTTTCTGTCAACTCATTTTATCTTGAAAACAGTTCATATACAATAGATCCCATCCATGAGATCACCATCAAAGAATTGATCTCTATGATCAATTTATCCACAGCAAATATCTTTTAATAAAAATAACATCATGGAAATCATTTTACAATCGGGTTGAACAAAATATAAATGTTTATATCTTCTTTTAATTTACAAAGTATTACAAGAATCCATTTACAATCATCCAGTAGGACATTCACACATGTAAGTCAAGTTATCTACCCAAAGCATTTTAGGCTCTCTATTGCTACCACATACTTTGCGAGTACTAATACTCTTAACTTGAAATATGTAATTATGAGAGATAAGTATACAGCTATACTCAGTAAGTAAATAAAGTGCATACATTTATACATACATGCGCATGCATTCCAAAATTCTAATATTGGGATTTTTCATTAATATCATGCTCAAAGATACATATATACATTTCATGTACAACACATGTTTGTAAATCAGAATATAGGTCTACATTTAATTTTAAACAACCAAATCGGGCTAGCCATACTTTCCCAATCATTACCTTAGTAGAGGTAACGTCGAAAACTATCCGTGAGCATTTTCATACATAAAATCATATGTAAAGAATATTTATAAAACTGAAAATTGTTTATCATTCTTTATAAACCATTTATTTCTTGCAAAACATGCAATTAGAAAACAATGCTCGTCTCATTGATGTTGGCCCCGAGTAGTTACTTAGTAATAAAGTAACTATCATCGACATATCCGTCAAGTCCATGAGATCCTTATAAAGCTGCTTGGACTTTCCATAGGGTCTCTATATAACTGCGCATCTGCGTACTGACTCACAGTGGGCTTACCATGGCTTATCCTCCCTTATACAACCCCACTACGGCACCAGTAACCTATGCGGCCTTTCATAGGTCCGTCCACATGTTACAGTCCTATATATACAATAAATAACCTAGCTCACTAACCATATATCAATAACTAGTCTTAATGGCCTCATCAACCATATACATGCTTAAAAAAAAATCCTTTACAATCAAGATTTTCAATGCATTTAAATCAAACCTAGCCTTCTTAGCCATATCATTTCCAAACAATGATCATAAAAATATATAAATTAAATCTGGCCTCTCCAGCCATTTCAGTGTGTATATCCAATCATTTTAAATCAGTAGACCAATTAAGTAAAACATCCAAATATCATGCCAAGCATTTATAAATAGATTTAATTCAATTTTTTATTTTAAATCGAAAAGAAGCTTGTTTTTAGCACACAAGCGTACATATAAATATTACACGCATATATTTATTATTTATGTATGTATAAATTTACTCATTGTAAGGGGAGGGTAATCTTCCACTAACAATCCCTTGTGCCTACTCCATATTTCTTTTGGATCATCATAACCTAATACCACACATGCATAACTTATGAATTTTACTATTTAAATAATCAATATAATTGCACTAAATGTAATTTTCTTAAAAAATATGATTAAATTTCTTATTTTAATGCATTTCACTAAATTTAACTAACTAAGGCTATTTTTCCAATTTCCAGTAATGAAATCCCATAGCTGAATTAATTTAATTTATATTTTCACGTCACATTTTAACTATTATATTGAATAATGGAATCCCTATACAAATCACATATTTGTCCATCAAATATGCCTAATAAACTCAAATTAATCAATGCATATGTGAAAATGAATGCTGTTAAATAACTATTTTACCATTATATTCAAAGAACAGAGTTTATAATAAATATTGTGAAATGAATTTTATGTTATGAATTGGTGTATCGTGCTTTTAGTAGCACATCTGTACAGATGACCTCTCTTACTTGGGAGAAGCATAAGGGAGTGAAATAATGTTTTCCGAACTTGGGTAAAATTGCCATAATGGTTTGATTTATGATTGATGGATAAAGAGATCCCACTAGACTATAGTTGTAGTGGTCGGGCTAGTACATTTTTGGATAAGTTGGTGTCTTACACCACACCTTTTATCCAAGCTAATGCTAACGAGAAGGCTAAATAAATTTATTTTATATACGAATACAGAAAAACTCGTTAGCAGGCCTTGAGATGTCTACCAGAGATGTCTCGGGGGATAATTTATTGGCAAGCCTAGTTTATTTTAATTGAAACATCTACAAACTTAAGATACAAAATTTATTTCTATTTTATGTATTTATTTATAAAAGTATGAATTGAAAAATGTATATGCAAGTTTATGTTAAATTTAAATCTGATATTGTATTTGTTTGATTTGAATGAATTATTTAAAATTGTATTGTGATATGTTATATTTTTAAGGTAATACTCTTGCTCTTCTTTTAAATGTTTTTAGATTATTAATGTCCATCTATTTACTAAGTTTTGTACTTACTTTTTATTTTAAAAATATTTTCAAATTAAGCTAACTGCGAGAAGGTCGTTAGTCCACTCCTCAGGCTTAGATTTAGTTGAGGTTTGCAATGTACTATAGGTTTTGGTTAGGTATACAGTGACCTTCACTGCTATGTAAATATATTATAGATAGGATCCATAAACTTTGCAAAATTTTGGGGTTGTCATAAATATTAAAATCATGAATATGGTGTAGGTATATAAATATGTGTGTGTATATATATAATGTTGTGAAATTTTCTTTATATGCATGTGATATTAGAAAATATGTGAGCCTTACACATTCGTAAGGAATACTAGGGGGAAATATGCTTTGCGAGTGTTTGTGGCAATTGTTACGTACTTGAGTCTGAACAGAATAGTGAGCATGAGCATGCTCTGTTTCCATATGAAGCAGAAGTACGATAAACAAAATGAAGTTATGAGCGCACAACCGCCGCAGAGGAGTCAAGTCTATCTTTATAAACCTGCAAAATAAGCTCCTGGCCGATCATAATATGCTTACATGCATGTTTCGGGTCTCAAAACATGTTCTATTTCAGAAACAAAGAAGAAACTAACCTTTAGTTTTGCAATTCAGAATAGTAACTACTTTGCTCCCTCATGTGGTCCATACATCGGTGAGATGAAGCCGCTTCCAGGTAGTTTGGGATAACATGCACTGGTTTGAACTTCAACAAGCTCACCACCCTTTCTCTCTCTATGATTTCTCCTTCTTTCTCTTCTGTTCAAGCTTTGGTTCACAGCCAAAGCTTGCTTCTCACTTCTGTCTTTGCTATGGTTCACAACCAAGCTTTCACAAACTCACTTCCTTAAGCGAGTTATGGTGAAGGAGAAGAAGAAGTTTTTTGTATTTTAAAGAAAACAGAGAAGAAGAAAGACCTTATATGTATACTGTGTGTATGTCTATATATATGCATATGTAAGCTTAACAATTAAGCTTTCCTTTTGATTAAATCAATCCACCGACTCTAAAATATCGAAAGAGATTAATGCAAATGGATGAGTCATGGTGTTTAAGTCAGCAATATGCATGTGTATAAATCATATACATGCACTCCTTTAATACACATATATACATACATTAATGCATTAATACATTATTAATACATTAACACATTATAACATTATAAATATAATATATATATATATACCAATCAAATTAACATATATATATATATATATCAAAAAAGAGAGAGAGATACATATATATATATATATTTATATATATACAAGTGTATTAATAAATATCTTACATATATATACATATATATGTATATATCAATAATATATATTAGATATTTAATATAATTAATAATTATATTTTATGATTACTATAATCATATTAAAATATAATAATAATATATCAATATTATTACATTCGCAAATCATATTTACGGTATTCTAAAATTAAACCGAAATATTTTTCATGCATATGCGTGCTAGCGCGTCAGAGCCGAAAAATATATTATTTACAATAAAGAATCAAATTGCTACCTGATCAATATCTGTACAATATCATTAACTAGTTAATGATTATTACGTAGTAGCAATAGCCTTCATCATTAAGTAACCGACTATGTATGTGACCACCTGGGTTCACTGTGAAATGGACATGGGTGGACACGAACTCCTTCGTATCTTTTTAGTACAACTATTTGCAACCAAAGTTCCTAATGATTATATGCAACCTCTAGCAAGATGTTATAACCCCCAAACACTAATGAATCCATATAGTCGTACGTATATGTAATAAAGTCCCTCTGTTGTCGGCTCCCGATCGAGTGCGGGTCATGGAATCGTCAAACCCCTAACTCAATCATAGGACCAAAGTTTCAAATCATATACAGGAATCATGTATCCGAAAATACTTTTTCGGAAACACGTACTTTGGCTACAGATTTTATTTCCAATGTATGACATCCCTGCCTAAGATCTCAAGCTTTAATATCTGAGTCAGCAAATTCCGTCTTGGCCATCACCTGTCCTCTTACACCTAAACACATTGCCAACAAGCTTCTTTCACCAAGTGTGGCTAGCCCGGTGCACAATTCACAAGTGAACGATATACCTCAATGCAGAGGGCAGTTGTGATACCTCAAGTCAAAGAACCAGTGGTACAATAGTACGACTGTGTAACGTATCATTAACAGTGGATAATCACCCATGTGATTTGTCACGTTTGGTCACGTTCAGTAACACGCACTCCAACGTATTACTTATGTTTATGCTCTTGTGACATGAGACTCGTTACCCAACTATTAGTATTAAATACTAATCCTTGGCAGCATTAAACATGCTAGTCATACAATATCATACTCTCATATGACAATACCTAAACTGGGAACTAATTCGGATGTATTTAGATCAGATTCTGTACTCATATCTACAACTCCTTGCAGATAGAGTCATGACGTCATAATACATCACGGGATCTCATTCTGTATTTTATAAATAATGTCTATATATATGCACCTGTATATGCAAAATGATATAGATGCCATTTTATTAATCATAAACTAATTTACAATAATTTACAAAGTTATAGATAATGATGATATCTCTAGATCGTATGACAAAATTGATTCTAAGGTATATCTCTAACAGAGTCTATGGATTAAAGCGTGACATTTTAGTAGTATCAAAGCTAGGTTTGGAATAAGTTGTAAGGTTATATAATTTTGAGTTTTTGTTGTTTAATTAAAATGATGTGTTGTGTTGGATTAAACTCAAATCTTGGCAAAAATCGTAATAGTTTTGATTTTTGGGTAAGCTGAGTTTGTATGACGAGATTGGGAGTGTTTCACATGTATCGATACTGTATTCACATATATTAATACTTTCTTCTTTGTCATTCATTACCATAATTATATTTTCTCATTGATTCTCTGAATTTCAAACCTTGGTTTCTCGATTAATCCAAATGTTTATATACTCAAATTTTTCAATCATTCCTAATATCTACGAGCCACAAATCATTATCTCATCACTTAAAGTCTACAAAACTTCAAACTTTAGCTTTGATACAACTCTTGTAACACTCCATTCTCATACTTAATCAATAATGATTGTATAATGCTATATTATTTGCCCATAAAGTATTTGCATCAACAATCCAAATGTTCACTCTATGTTACATCATTTTGAATAGAGGGGATGCGGCGGATGCACGATGTGTAGCATTAGTTCCCAGGTGCACAATCGTTGCGAGGAAGTTACGGCCATCACACTGATCATGCGGAAAGCACCCAAAGGACTACGACATGTATATATGCATATTTTAAAATTTAAACATTTTAAACATAAAATACAAAGATTAGAAGTCATACTTCTTCAAATTGATTTTCCAAAAAAAGCAAGTCAAGCTCCTCACTTGCCTTTAAATTGATTGGCGAAGACGGTTCTAGTTTCGTGATGGGATTACTAAGCAATTGATATTAGCTTCACTAAGCCAATATTAATTTTTCTCTCTTATGCTTCACAAAGCACACACCATTTTTACTAAAATGATGCTCTCTTAAAAAATAATTAAGCTTTTCCTTTTTATATTTCTTTCTTTCTTTTGTTTCTTATTCAAAAACAAAGCAAAAACTGAGCTAAATTAAGAATGAAGCTCTCGGTTCCTGTAAATGGAAAAGTAGCATCACACTTCAGAAAATCATCTCTCAGTTTGTTGTTTGAAAAATGTAGCATCACTCATGCCTTTTGTAAACAAGCTCTCAGTCAAAATCCATTACTAATTGGAAAAACAAGTTCACGGTTTTTATAATGAAAAGGTAGCATCACACATGCATTTGCAATTCAATTTCAAATTGAATTCTCTTCATACGTGTAACATTTGCATTTGGCTATTGTCTTTCATGAAATGAAACATTGACATGTGGTTTGCAAATTTCAAATTGAATTCATTTTCAATTTGGCTTCATACTTACACGTATTACACCTTTAATTTAAAAAAGAAAGCTTAAATTTTCAATGCACATTGAATTCTCTAAATACGTGTAACTTTTGCATTTGGCTTTTGTCTTTCATGAAATGAAACATTGCCATGTGGCTTGCAAATTCTAAATTGAATTCAATTTTAATTTCGCTTTATGCTTACACATATTACACCTTTAATTTAAAAAAAAAAACTTAAATTTTCAATGCACATGTTTAACTTTGATTGGTTGTTCAATTTAATATTAATCAAATTAATATTATAATTTAATATATAAATATATTAATTAAATTAATATATTAATATATTATAAGAGAGATATATTATATATATATCTACATATATACATATACATATATTATGTTATATTATTAGTTTAATAATATAAATATAAATAATGAGTGTTTAGTTATTTTATTATTATTTTAATAATATTATATTATTATTTTAATAATAATATAAATATGAAATGATTATTTATTTATTTATATATTACTTTAATATATAAATATGTAATTATTACATTTGATATATATATAATATAATATTATTGCTTTAATCAATATTAAAGTATTATATCTATATATATCAATATCAATATCAAAAATATTCATAAATTATATTTACGTTATCCCATAAATACCGAAACATTTTTCACGCATACCGGTGCTAGCGTGTCCTAATTGAAAAATATATTCTTTACAATAAAAAATCAAATTGATATCCGATTAAAGTATTGTAACAATATCATAACTAATTAATAATTATTATATAATAGCAATTACTGTCATCATCAAGTTATCGACTAAAGTGTGTGACCCTTGGGTTCATTGTGAGTTGGACATGGGTGGATACTAATTATTTAGTTTCTCTTCAGTACAACTCTTTGTAACCAAAGTTCCCAATGATCATAAGTGACCTCTAGCAAGATGTCATGATCCCTAGACACAAATAAATTAATATACCAGATAAACCTATATAGTCGTACGTGTATGTAGTAAAGTCTCTCTACTGTCGACTCCCAATCGGGTATGGGTCATGGTATCGTCAAACCCCTAACTCAATCATAAGATCAGAACCTCAATCATATACAGGATTTATATATCCGCGAAACACTTTTCTGGATATACATGCTTTTGCCAAAGACTTTATTCCCGAGTATGACAGTTCCACTTAAGATCTCAAGCTCAAATATCTGAGCCAACAGATTCCTTCTTGGTCATCACCTGTCCTCATACACCCAAACATATTGCCAGCAAGTTTCTTTCACCAAGCGTGACTAGCCCGATACTATATACACAAGTGAACAATGTGCCTCAGTATAGAGTGCAGTCGTGACACTTCAAGTCATAGGACTAGTGGTACACTAGTACGGCTGTATGACGTATCATTGACTGTGGATAATCACCCATGTGATTCTTCACGTTTAGTCACGTTCAGTAATACGTTCTCAACGCATTCATTACCTATGTTTATGCTCTTGTGACATGAGAATCGTCACCCAACTATTAGCATCCAATACTAATCCTTAGCAGCATCAAATATACCAATCATGCAATATCATACTCCCATATAATATTACCTCAACCAGGAACTAATTCAGATGTATTCGAATTAAGACTTTGTACTCATATCTACAACTCTTTGCAGATAGAGTCCTGACATTATAATACATCACGGGATCTCATTCTGCATTTTATATATACAATATATATATCAGAAACTATATATGCAAAATGATATAAAAGTCATTTTATTAATCATAAACAAATTTACAATTAATTACATAAATTATATATACATAAGGATGATATCTTTGAACTATATGAAACGATTAGTTTTAGGGCATATCTCCAATAAACTCCCTCTTGCACTAGAGCCAATTACCATGGTATCCAATACCTATCCTCTCTAGGTGGTGATCCAGTTGTTGCTGTGTTATCACCTTAGTCAGTGGGTTCGTCACGTTATCCGCGGACGGGGTTTTCTGCACCACTATCTGTTTATCTAATATAAGCTCTCTGATTAAATGGTATTTCCTCTTAATATGTTTAGACTTCTGGTGAGACCTCAGTTCCTTAGTCTGAGCTATAGCTCCATTATTGTTACAGTACAAAGTTACCGGGTTAATTATGGAAGGAATAACTCCAAGTTCTGTAACCAACTTACAAATCCAGACAACCTCCTTTGCAGCTTTAGAAGCAATGACATACTCAACTTCTATAGTGGAGTCAGCTATGGTAGTCAATTTGGAACTCTTCTAACAGAAAGCACCTCTATTACATATGAAGACAAATGCAGAAATAGACTTTCTATCATCTACATGTGATTGAAAATCAGAATTAGTATAACCCTCAAGTTTTAACTCATTACCTTCCCCATATGTCAAAACCAAATCTTGAGTTCTTCGCAAGTACTTCAAGAATCGTTTGACTGTAGTCCAATGTTCTTCTCCTGGATTAGCTTGATATCGACTTGTAATACTCATAGCGTATGATATATTAGGTCTAATATATATCATAGTGTACATAAGATTGCCTATTATCGAAGCATAAGGAATTTTCTGCATATGCTCGTGCTTATCTTCAATCTTAGGTCCCTTCTCCCGAGAGAGATGGACACCGTGACTGCAGGGTAAGAAACCCTTCTTAGAGCTATCCATACTGAACCTCTTCAGTACCTTATCTATGTACAGACTTTGGGAAAGACTTATCATTCGTTTTGCTATATCTCTATAGATACGAATATCCAAAATAAAAGTTGCTTCTCCCAGATCTTTCATGGAGAAAACTTAGACAACCACAATTTAGCCTCAGATAACATGCCCACATCATTTTCCATGAGTAATATGTCATCTACATATAATAAAAGGAATGTACAGCATTATTACTCTCTTTTCTATAGACACATGGTTCATCAATATTCTTGATAAAGCCAAACGATTTAGCCGCAGATAACATGCCCACAACATGTATATATGTATATTTTAAAATTTATACATTTTAAACATAAAATACAAAGATTAGAAGTCATACTTCTTTAAATTGATTTTTCGAAAAAGCAAGTCAAGCTCTTCACTTGTCTCCAAGCGTATCCACACGTTGGATTGGCGTAGACGGTTCTAGTTTCGTGATAGAATTATTAAGCAATTAATATTAGCTTCACTAAGCCAATATTAATTTTTTTCTCTTATGCTTCACAAACTACACATTATTTTCACTAAAATGATGCTCTCTTGAAAAACACTTAAACTTTTTCTTTTTATGCTTCTTTCTTCCTTTTGTTTTTTGTTTAAAAACAAAGCAAAATTCAATTTGGCTTCGTACTTACACGTATTATACCTTTAATTTAAAAAAGAAAGCTTAAATTTTCAATGTACAGTGAATTCTCTTCATACGTGTAACTTTTGAATTTGGCTTTTGTCTTTCATGAAATGAAACATTGCCATGTGGCTTGCAAATTTCAAATTGAATTCAATTTCAATTTGGCTTCATCTTACACGTATTACACCTTTAATTTTAAAAAGAAAAACTTAAATTTTCAATGCACATGTTTAACTTTGATTGGCTGTTCAATTTAATATTAATCAAATTAATATTATAATATAATATATGTATTAATCAAATTAATATATTAATATATTATAAGTGAGATATATATATATATATATACATATACATATATTATATTATATTATTACTTTAATAATATAAATATATGTAATGAGTGCTTAGTTATTTTATTATTATTTTAATAATATTATATTATTACTTTAATAGATAAATATGTAATTATTACATTTGATATATATATAATATAATATAATATTATTACTTTAATCAATATTAAAATATTATATCTATATATATCAATATCAATATAAAAAATATCCATAAATTATATTTACGTTATCCCATAAAAATCAAAATATTTCTCATGCATACGGGTGCCAGCATGTCCTAGTCGGGAAATATATTCTTTACAATAAAGAATTAAATTGCTATCCAATTAAAGTATCGTAACAATATCATTAATTAATTAATGATTATTGTATAGTAGCAATTACCGTCATCATCAAGTAATCGACTAATGTGTGTGACCTCCTGGTTCATTGTGAGCTAGACATGGGTAGATGCTAACTCTTTAGTTTCTCTTTGGTACAACTCTTTGTAACCAAAGTTCGCAATGATCATAAGTGACCTCTAACAAAATGTCATAACCCCCAAACACAAATGAATTAATATACCGAATTGAGTATATGTAGTAAAGTCCCTCTGCTGTCGACTCCCAATCGAGTGTGGGTTATGGTATCGTCAAACCCCTAACTTAATCATAGGATTAGAACTTCAATCATATACAAGATTCATATATTCACGAAATACTTTTTCGGATATACATGCTTTAGCCAATGACTTTATTTCTGAGTATGACAGTTCCACCTAGGATCTCAAGCACAAATATCTGAGCTAGCAGATTCCATCTTGGTCATCACCTATCCTTATACACCTTAACACATTGACAACAAGCTTCTTTCACCAAGCATGTAACGCTCGCAATTTTAGAAATTTATAACTGTAGTATCTATAGTATGTAGAAAATTTAATCGAATAATTTGATATTATTTAATTAATTAAAATTTCATGTAACTTAAAATTTTGGGTGAATAATTAAATTTTGGGCTCAAAATAATGTTATTTATTTAGGCCCAAAATTAATTTTATAAAGTTAGGTTATAAGTGAATTTTTGAATTAAGAAAATAGTGTTTGGATTAATTTTGGACTTAATTGTACATATTTTGAAATATTAAAGGTTATTTGAATTTTTTAAAAAGGACTAAAATAGAAGTTTTACAAAGTTATAGGTTATTTTTATAATATTAAAAAGAATAGGGGGCCTAATTGATATTTTACATTCCACCCCACTCCCCATTCCCCATTCCAGTAGCCATTCTGCCTTCCATTTTCACAAAAAACATAACTTTGCTTTCAACTTCTTTCTCAAATTCTGGCTAAATTGCTCCAGATTCAAGTGATTTCTTTTCAAATTTAAGTTTCTGGTAAGCCATTTAACATGTTAAAAACTTGAATTTTAGATTTTAAGCCTAAATTCAAATTATAGTTACTATTTATCCGAATAATTTATCCTTAATTTTACATAGAAAATGTTATATTGTGTTGAATTGAAGTGTGATATGCAGTATTGAGTTGATTTGCTATTAATTTAAGTGTTGATCGGAAGAAACTAGAGTGTTTTTCTCTCAGATAAATAGTGATTTTGAAGGTGCTACAGTATTTTTGAATATCACTACAGTAACTTTAATATGTATAGTAACTGTATGTATAGTAACTTTAATCTATACAGTAACCGTTTGTACAGTAAATTCGATATAAACAGTGCTTAGCTACAGTACCCCCCCCCTCCCGTGGTGTAAACAGTATGATGCTATAGTTTTTTGACGTAAACAGTATTTTGTTACAGTATTTAAATAAAAAACTTATTTGTTTACTTGGGCGAAAATATATAAATTTAAAACAGTTGGAAACATGAATTAGTATAAATTAGTAATAGAAATCATTGTTGAATATCGGATAAAGGAATAAATTAGTTAAATTTTGTAATAAAGGTAAAACTAAGGAAATTTTGACACTAACTGCACGAATATCGCATTTAAAATATTTACATTGTTTTATTGAATAGTAAAAAACATGATTTATATATTTGTGGTATTAGGTTATGAGAATCCGGAAGAAAGATCTGATTAGGTGGGAGGATCATTAGTGGGAGTGGTTACCCTCCTAATGTTGTAAGTAAATCGTGCATGCATTTTTAATGTTTTCGGAAATCATGTGATATTCAATGTTATGCTAAAAATGGTGAATTTTAATGTTTTTGTATGCCAACATTGTTTTTATGAAATAAAAATTGAAAATAATGAATTTTAATGTTTGATATACCGATATTGCATGTATGAAATGATTGTTAAAAATGATGTCGATGTGTAAATGTTAATTAATAAAAATGATTTTATGGTTCTAGTCGTTAGTTAATGTTTATTCTGAGTATTCAGAATTTTGTTTAACATACAATGCGCGTTTCTGTTTAATATACAATGCACGTTTCTGTTGGAATTGATATAAAAATGTCCACTTTAAGTGGAACACGTTATTACGTTTTGAATTCGGGTCACCGTAGGTGCAGGTGACACTAACTGACTGAGCCATTCTGAAAATGTTTGAAGTATGAATGAATTTCTGTGTTAATTGATAGTTTGAAAATTCATTGATCCGGTTGTGCAAATATAATTGCTTTGACAAGAAAAGAAATATGAAAGGTTTGAAAATGTATTGATCTTTTTGAACATTTATATTCTGTACTATATCGACATATGAAAAACTTATATGGTTTACTTATTGAGATTTTATCTCACTCTTTATTGTAAAAATTTTATTTTTTAGAGAATAATATTTATGAAGGAAGAAATGAGGTGTAATAGGTGGTTAGGCGTAGAAGAAATTTTGATTATAGGTAATTAATAGAGTAATTGTAAGAT
>JAXCLQ010050766.1:7871-18910 GCA_035584115.1 Cedrela odorata | reverse complement strand
AATAAAAGAGTATATGCATACATATCAATATGTACAGAAATATACAGAAGACACACTCATAATGTGTATACATAATTGGGTGTTGTGCCCATTGTACAAAATAGATTACAAACATTAACTCCTAGGTGACTGTATGGAGAATCTGGAATCCCAATGCTCTTCACAAATATCTCCTACAATCCTCAACTAGAAGGAAATCCTACAATTATTGAAAATTATGGTGGGGTGAGTTTTAGGGAAAACTCAGTGAACGGATACCGAAATGAAAATTTTAAGTAAATTCAGTTTCGACATAAAATATGTTTACAGTTATAATCAATTTTCAACATAAATCATACTAACAGAACATCCACTGCATATTATTATAGTTCCAAAATTATAATTTCAAATAGTTAATTGAAAACAGAATAATATGCAAGGATGTAAATAGATTTCGGGTCAGATATCAGATAGTTCTTCGCCCCTTTCTTCTCACATGTACCGGTACTTTCACAGAACACAAATCAGAATGTGCTTTTAAAGCACATAAACTTCCCCCCTTATATATCCCAACTAGATTAAGTAAAAATTGAAATAACGGCTAGCATATTATTAGAAATACATAAATCAGAAATAAAATACAATTTAAAACAAAATGGCCGCCTCCTGGCCTCAAAATCAATATCTCAACAACTCCTCTACAACAAAATATATTTAGCTCAAAGTAAATCTCATTTTTCATATAAAACAGAATACAAATCAATTCATAAATAAACTATTTCTTATTTCGTAAAATATTTAATTTTATAAAACAGTTTTAAAAAAATGAAAAGCATATAAAAATTCACTCACAGGTGTCATAAAAAACGGAACAGAAACTAGATCAGTAGGGGCTGGATGGCCGCTCACTCTGCGTAATTATAGCACATTTATACTAATTATTAATATAATAACTGAAGTATACATGCATAAAATTTAAATACGATATTGATATATAACAAGGTTTTCCCTCCCTCTTTGAATTCTATTTTATTCTACAATCCGAATCTAACTATTAGTAATCGAGGTATCGATTATACTTAATTCACTATTACTAACCAATTCCGCATGATAACATATTATTTTGAAATCTAAATCAAGTGCAACCATATTGTCACTATTCATATCTTCCGATAAAATTTAATTTTACCTAATCTAATAATTAATCGGTTTAATTCTAACCTAAACAAGTATAATTGGTAAAATTGTCCATGATTAACAGTAATTTCATGATGAACAGTAATTTCTATAGTGAATAGTGACTTCTGTCATGAATAGTATTTTTGTCATGAATAATAATTTTAGTAAAATGCATAAATACGACAACAATGAAGCTAGGAACCATACCGAAGGGTTAATTTAACACTAAGACATCCGAACTGTAAGTAATTTCAAAAATTTCCAATTTTTGAATAGTAGTACTATTCTCCTCCCGGCTTAATTGTTAACTAAATCGCTCAAACGAAACTCCTAAAGTGTAGCCCGTGTTGTGTACGTGTGATTTGCAGTAAGAAACAGAACTTTAATCAGTTGGAAATAGAGTAATTTGAAGGAAATTGAAAAAAATTAAAAAAAAATAAACAAAAGAATGCTTTTGGAATTGAAAACGTTACTCCTATGTTTGCTTCTTGATCAGCTTAAATTGATATTAAAATTTAATAAAATGATTATTTTACCCTTGAAAAAAATTAAGAAGAAGTTAAATAATAAGGGTAAATATGTTATTTGTAATTTTTCTATATTCTAAGCTTCAATTCTCTCTTATCTGACCTTAGATTTGACTCAAATTTGATTCATATCAATCCTTATCGAGTCCTCTTTCCAAAGAAACAAACCGTTTATCAATCGAAATTTTTAATCAACACCAATTTTCGTTTGAAAATCGGGTCCATGGATAATGCTTTAAAAGAGAATTTTCTAAACTTAATAAATTATTATCAAATCACTCCAAATAGCTAAGTAAACATTAATACAAAGTTATTTACTCGGTTTTTATTACCCCGACATAATTTATAAAATAAAAAAATTACCACTAGTGTGTAAAATAACTAAAATGCCCTTAGTTTAAATTTTTGGATATTACATTCTCTCTCCTTAAGAAAATTCGTCATCGAATTTAAAAATTCCAAGTAGAGTTTATAAATATTTACCTTCATCTATGAATAAGTGAGGAAATTTCTTTCTCATAACATCTTCTAATTCCCAAATCGCCTCACTACCCTTGTGATGCTGCTAGATGACTTTCACAGAATGAATCCATTTCGATCGAAGTTTTCTCACCTCCCTATCTACTATAGCCACAGGTTGCTCTTGATATGACAAGTGTCGATCTAACTCTACTGTTTAAGGTTCAATAATGTGAGACTCATCATAGAGATATTTCCTCAACATGGGTATAAGGAAGACTAGATGTCTCTTATCCATATTAAGCAGAAGAGCTAACTTATATGCTCTACTCCCAACTCGTAAGAGAATTTGGAAGGGTCTAATATATCTTGGGCTCAATTTGCCCTTCTTGCCAAATCGCATAACTCTGTTAAAATGAGAAATCTTCAAAAACAAATAATCCCCCTCCTTAAACTCAAGATCTCGTAGTCGATGATCAGCATATGATTTTTGCCTACTTTGAGCAGTCATGATTTTTTCCCGTATCACCTTGACTTTATCTATAGCATCCTATATTAAATATGGCCCTAGCAACTTATGTTCTCAAGGATCAAACCACCCAACTGGAGATCTGCATTTTCGGCCATACAAGGCTTCAAATGGTGCCATTTGTATACTCAAGTGGTAATTGTTGTTGTAAGCAAATTCAATTAAAGGTAAATGTTGATCCCAACTTCCCTCAAAATCAATCACACACGCCCGTAGCATGTCCTCCAAAATTTGAATTGTTCTCTCTGATTGTCCATCTGTTTGAGGATGGAATACAGTACTGAAATGCAGTTGAGTATCTAAAGCTTCTTGGAAGGATTGCCAGAACTTCGATGTTTGAGAACCCCGATCTGAAATGATAGAAACAGGTATACCTTGCAAAGAAACTATATAATCTAGATAAATCCAGGCATATTGAGAAGCAGTATAGGTGGTTTTAACAGGAAAGAAATGAGTTGACTTTGTCAATCTGTCCACGATGACCCAAATAGAATCATATCCTTTAGATGTACGAGGAAGGCCTATAATAAAGTTCATGGTCACTTTATCCCACTTCCATTCAGGTACATCTAAACTCTGAAGTGTTCTAGACGATTTCTGATGCTTTGCTTTTACTTGTTGACAAGTCAAATATTTGGCCACAAATTCAGCAATATCTCTCTTCATGCCTTCCTACTAATAAATCTCCCCCAGATCATGATACATCTTTGTTCCTCCTGGATGTATTGTATAAGAGGAAGTGTAAACTATCTTCAAAAGTCGATTCTTGAGTTTTTGTACTGGTGGCACTACTATCCTATCTTAGTATCTCAAGATGCCATGGTCATCTACTCTAAAGTCATTACCTCTACCCTGCTTGATGCACCTCTTCTTTTCATCTATATACAGGGTTGAAATCTGAGCTTCCTTAATTTCCTATACTAAGACAGATCTCACCTACACTTGAGCAATTAATACTCTAGATTCAGGAATTTAGATTTCAACACCATTAATCATGCATGTATGTATGCAGCTCCTTAACCAATATATTTCTGACGCCTAAGATATAGGATAAGCTACCCATAGATTTTCTACTTAAGGCATCGGCTACCACATTAACTTTTTCTAAATGATAATGAATCGTGCAATCATAATCTTTAAGCAACTCTAACCATCGTCTCTGTCTCAAGTTTAGGTCTCTCTGATCAAATATATACTTGAGGTTTTTGTGATCCGTGTATTCTCGAAGGTTTTCCCATAAAGATAATGTCTCTATATTTTCAGTGCAAACACAACTACCGCCAACTCAAGATTGTGCGTAGGATAATTCTGTTCATATCCTTTTAATTGCCTGGATGCGTAAGCTATAACTAAGCCATGTTACATCAATACACACCAAAGACCTACCCTAGAGGCATCACAATACACAGTAAATCCACCGTCATCAAAAGGTAGTGTAAGTACAGATGCCGAGGTCAAACAGTTTTTAAGCTTCTTCACAGGCCTCTGACCATACAAACTTTACGCCTTTCTAAGTAAGCCGAGTCAACGGTGCTACAATTCGGAAAAAATTATCTACAAACCTTCTACAATACCTTACTAAGCTTAAAAAGCTTCTAATTTCCATCACACTAGCTGGGCGAGACCATTTCTGCACGGACTCAATCTTCTTAGGATTAACGCAAATTGTATTCTCTGTTATGATGTGACCTAAGAAAGCCATCTTTGATAACTAGAATTCACACTTAGAGAATTTCGCATACAACTTGTGTTCTATGAGAATCTGAAGAACAATACGAAGATGTCTCTCGTGCTCTTGTTGATTCGATGAATATACCAAAATATCATCAATAAAGACTATTACAAACTGGTCTAGGAAAGGTTTGAAGACTCAGTTTATTAGGTCCATTAAGGTTGCAGGACCATTAGTAAGTCCAAAAGATGTCACAAGAAATTCATAATGCCCATATTGGGTATGAAAAGCAATTTTCAGGATGTCTTCCCCCTTAATTCTGAGCTGATAATACCTAGAACGTAAATCTATCTTTAAAAAGCATCAAGCTCCCTTTAGTTGATCAAATAAGTTATCTATCCTCGGCAATAGATACTTGTTTTTAATGGTAGCCTTATTCAGCTGACTTTAATCAATGCATAGCCACATAGATCCATATTTCTTTTTAACAAATAGGACTGGAGCACCCCAAGAAGAGGTACTTAGGCGTATAAATCCCTTACCCAGTAAATCTTGAAGTTGTACCTTAAATTCCTTTAATTCGGTTGGTGTCATTCGATACGGGGGAATCGAGATGGGCTGAGTTCCTAGAAGAAGGTCGATACTGAACTCGATCTCTCTTTCTAGAAGTAGTCTAGGTAACTCTTTAAGGAAAACATCTAAAAATTCTCTAACAACTAGAACCTGAGCTGGATCCACTTTATTGTCATCAACATCCAAAATAAAAGCTAAGTATCCAATACATCCCTTCCTAAGTAGTCTACCCGCATCAATAGCTGAGATCAAGTTACCAGGGATTTCACTCCTATCACCCTGGATTTCAAAGAATAGATCATTTGGAATAGAAAAAGTGACAGTTTTCTTCCTACAATTCACTGTTGTGTGATATTTGGATAACCAGTCCATACCTAAAATCACATCAAAATCTAAAATTTAGCAGGATTAGATTAGCAGGATATATATGCTCTCTAACAGAAATGACACAAGACTCTATAATCTTAGAAACTAATATCACACTTCCCACAGGAGTAGACACAGCTAAAGCTGAATCTAGGATTCTAATCTCTTTGCCCAGACGATATGTAAAGTAAGGAGAAATAAAAGAATGAGTTGCCTACAGGTCAAAAAGAATTCTAGTATCAATAGTCTCAATAGAAAGAATACCTGTCACAACTGTATTTGATGCTTGAGCATCCTGAGGAGTTAAAGCAAACACTCTCGCCTGGCTTCTGCCGGTAGATGATTGGCTTTTGTCAACTGATTGCTGTCTTCTCTCACTGAATGGTTGACCTCTACCTAAATAACCCTTTCCTGAAAAAGGTCCTGGTTGAGATGATGCTACCTGCTGAGCATTAGAAGGCTGACCAGATGGAACAGGACAATCTCTAACTATATGGCCCATCTGACCACATCTAAAACAAGCATCTGTCTCCCTTCTACATAATCAAAAATGAGGACGCTCACACCTTGAGCACATAGGTACATTAGGCTTAGCTACCGAGCCAAACAATGCAGCTTGTTGATGAGAATATCGGTCCTCTCTTCTGCTCGAACCCCTAAACATTGAAGTCTCCTTTCTGAAAATAGAGCCTCTAAGATTAGACTCACTTTGTAAACCAATCTAGCCACTCTGTCACGGTCTCCCAAAACTTTCTGACCTCGCCTTTTTCAGGGACTCATTTTCAATCCGCCGCTCTTTAGCTCTCAATTCAAACCGGAGTGCTGAATTTAAAGTCTAAGTATATGTGGTAGTCTCTGTAACTTGCACTGATCTGGACAGATAGTCCCGCAACCCATCAACAAATCTCTTGACACTCATTTGCTCCGTATTCACCATATGTGGAGCAAAGTGAGATAAATGAGTAAACTATACATCATACCCTGCTACTGACATATTCTCTGTCTGAACCAAGTGTTCGAATTCCCTCACTTTAGCATCTTTGATACTCTGTGGCATAAAACAGGTGAGGGAAGCTTCACTGAACTCTGGCCTTTAGAGGGTTCTATAACACTCCTCCTCTGCACAAAAGACATATATCACGTATAAGTCACATCTCTTAACAAAAAACTCACCAACTCCACTGATTTTGCTGGTGTGCATCCTAAAGCTATGCATATCCAATGCGATTCCTCCAAAAAAACCACTAGGATATGGACTTGCTTTAACCCTTGTGAAAGTTGGCGGATGCATCTTTCGAAAATCTTGCAAGGTTACCACTAATCCTTACCCTCGTTCAACAAAAGCATAAACAGCTTGCCGAATTTCTGGACGACGCTGAACAGGAGGAACCTGTGCTTGTTGCTGATGTTATTGAGAAACCAAGTCTACTAATACTTCTACAGCATGTTGGATTCTCTGCATTCCCTCAGCAAGATCTATATTATGCCTATCATTCACTCTCTCACTTGGCACTTCAGATTCTTGCATTCTAGCTCTACCTTGACCTCTACTTCATCCTCCACCTCGTCCTCTACCTTGCCCTCTACCTACTCGGCCATGAACCTTAACAAATTGCACTAAAGGCCTAGACGAATCCTGATCAAAAGAAGAAATCATTTGGTCTCTATCAGATGGATTTTGATTTCGAGAAGACATACTTTAGCTGCTAACATACGAAAACACAATTAAGATAAATTACAGTTTATCCTACGACATCTACAAAAAGAAGACATATTGGATAATCCAGATACTCAAAAAACCAACACCCCACGTGGAAGTATCCCGGACATACTACACATGTGAGGCATTACACTTTACTTACAATCACCGACCCCTAGACCATGCTATAATACCACTTTGTCACATACCAATAAATCGGTATCATGATGGCATAGAGGTAGGGATATCCTACTCCTATAAGCCTCAGACAAAAACCTGTACATATAACTATAATACAGAAAAATATCAATCATATGCATGAACTTATACATATATACTAAAGGCTTTATGCCTATCAACACAATTCCAAACATAAACCATGATACTCATAAATAAAAGAGTATATGCACATATATCAATATGTATAGAAATATACAGAAGACATACTCATAATGTGTATACATAATTGGGTGTCGTGCTCAATGTACAAAACAGAATACAAACATTAACTCATAGGTTACTGTATGAAGAATCTGGAATCCCAATGCTCTTTACGAATATCTCTTAGAATCCTCACCTAGAAGGAAATCCTACAATTACTGAAAATTATGGTGGGGTGAGTTTTAGGGAAAACTCAGTGAATGGATACCAAAATGAAAATTTTAAGTAAATTCAGTTTCAACATAAAATATGTTTATAGTCATAATCAATTTTCAATACAAATCATACTAATAGAACATCCACTGCATATTATTATAGTTCCAAAATTATAATTTCAAATAGTCAATTGAAAGCAGAATAATATGCAAGGACGTAAACAGATTTCGGGTCAGATATCAGACAGCCCTTCGCCCCTTTCTTCTCACATGTACTGGTACCTTCACAGAACACAAATCAAAATGTACTTTCAAAGCACGTAAACTTCCCCCCTTATGTCTCCCGGCTAGGTTAAGTAAAAATTGAAATAACGGCTAGCATATTATCAGAAATAAAACACAATTCAAAACAAAATGACCGTCTTCTAGCCGCAAAATCAATATCTCAACAACTCCTCCAACACAATATATATTTAGCTCAAAGTAAATCTTATTTTTCATATAAAACAGAATGTAAATCAATTCATAAATAAATTATTCCTTATTTCATAAAACATTAAATTGTATAAAATAGTTTTAAAGAAATGAAAAGCATATAAAAATCCACTCATAAGTGTTGCAAAAAATGGAATAGAAACTCGATCACTAGAGGATGGACGGCCGCTCCTTCTACGTATCTATAGCAGATATATATTAATTATTAACATAATAATTGAAGTATTCATGCTTAAAATTTAACAACGTTATTGATATACAACAAGGTTTTCCCCCCTCTTTGAATTCTATTTTCTTCGACAATCCAAATCTAACGATTAGTTATTGAGGCATCGATTATACTTAATTTACTATTACTAACCAATTTTACACGATAACATATTATTTTGAAATCTAAATCAAGTGCAACCATACTGTCATTATTCATATCTTTCGATAAAATTTAATTTTACCTAATCTAACAACTAATCCGTTTAATTCTAGTCTAAACAAGTATAATTGACAAAACTGTTCGTGATGAACAGTAATTCCATGATGAACAGTAATTTTCATAGTGAACAGTGACTTTTGTCATGAATAGTATTTTGTTATGAATAGTAATTTTTGTAAAATGCATAAATATGACAACAATGAAGTTAGGAATCATACCGAGGGTTCAATTTAACCCTAAGATGTTCTAATTGCAAGTAATTTCAAAAATTCTCAATTTATAAATAGTAGCACTATTCTCCTCCCGGTTTAATCGTCAACCGAATCGCTCAAACAAAGCTCCTAGAGTATAACTCGTGTCCTGTACATGTGATCTGCAGTAAGAAACGAAACTTTAATTGGTTGGAAATGGAGTAATTTGAAGAAAATTGAAAAAAAAATTTAAAAAAAACAAACAAAAGAAAGCTTCTTGAATTGAAAACGTTACCCTTGTGTTTACTTCTTGATCAGCTTAAATTGAGATTAAATTTTAATAAAATAACTATTTTGCCCTTGAAAGAAATTAAGAAGAAATTAAATAATAAGGGTAAATATATCATTTGTAATTTTCCTATGTTCCAGGCTTCAATTCTCTCTTATCTAACATGAAATTTGACTCAAATTTGATTCATGTCGATCCTTATCGAGTCCTCTTTCCGTTGAAATAAACCGTTCATCAATCAGATTTTTTAATCAACACCAATTTTCGTTTAAAAGTCGGGTGTATGGATAAAGCTTTAAAGGAGAATTTTCTAAACTTAGTAAATTATTATCAAATCATTGCCAATAGCTAAGTAAACATTAATAAAAAGTTATTTACTTAGTTTTCATTACCCTAACATAATTTATAAAATGATAAAATTACTTCTAGTGTGTAAAATAACTAAAATGCCCTTAATTTAAATTTTGGGGTATTACAGCAACGAAAATGATGACCAACAAAATGACAATCAATCTCTATATGTTTGGTACACTTATGAAACACATTATTATTAGCAATCCGAATGGCACTCTCGTTATCATAGTAAAGAGGAGTTCTAGTGAGTCCAGGAGCGCCTATATTATAGAGTAGTCATTGAAGTCAAATTAGCTCGAGAGTTGTGTTAGCTAAAGCACGATACTTAACTTTGGTGGTCGAGTGGGCAACAACAGATTGTTTCTTACTCTTCTAGGAGATAAGAGATGAACCTAGGAAAAAATAATAGCTTGTTGTAGAGTGATGATTAGTAGGATCACCAGCCCAATTAGCATCAACATAAGCCCGTAAGTCAAGTAACGTAGATGAGGAAAAGTAGAGACCATGGAACAAAGTCCCTTTAACATAGTGAAGAATCCGAAGAACAACATATAATGAATAAAAAGAGGAACACTCATAAATATACTAACAAGATGTACAACATAAGTAACGCAAGGTGAGTAAAACTGAGATAGATGAGATTACTAACTAGCTGACGGTAAAGAGTCACATCCAGTAAAGATTCACCATTTGTAGCAATGAACTTGACATTAAGCTTAAGATAACCAATAACAATCTTGTTATCCGTGATACTAACTCTCGAAAGGAGATATGAAATATATTTGGCTTGAGAGAGATAGTAGACGTATAAGCCATAAGCAACCTTAAGACTAAGAAAATAATTCAGTGTTCCTAGATCTTTCATCTTAAAATTTTGTCTCAAAAACTGATGAAGAGTACAAATACATGCAACATCATCTCTTGTAATAATTATGTCATCAACATATAGAATAAAGAAAATAGTACCCAATGATGTCTTTCGATTAAAGAAAGTGGAATCATAGTCACTAGAGATTAAACCCTGCTAAGAGATAATAAAACTGAAATTGGAAAACTAAGCTTAAGGTACCTGCTTGAGACCGTAAAAAGCTAGTCAAAGTCGATAAACTTTATACGGGGGATGCTCATAATCGAGAAGAGGTTTCTTATAAACTTCTTCTACAATATCACAATTCAAGAAGGCATTCTTGACATTCATCTGAAACAACTGTCAGTGGCAAATCAATGAAATGACAAGTAAAGTACAAATTGAAATGAGGCAAGCAACAAAAGTAAAGGTATCATTGTAGTGAATACCATACTCCTGAGTGAACCCTTTTACAACAAGTAAAGTCTTGTACTATTCGACTTATCCATTTGCCTTAGTCTTAATATTCTAAATCAACTTCATCTAATAGCAGTCTTTCCTGGGGGTAAGTCTACCAGATCCTAAATATGAGTTGAAGAAAGAGCATCTAGTTCTTGTGTCATAACTTTCTACCAAATATAGTTAACACTGTTCTCAAGATAGGTGTAAGGCTTATGAAGTGAGGGTAAGACATAATAAATATGAAAATCTTGAAGGTACAGAGCATGTACCTTAACAATGGAAGAGACCTAAGGTTGGGTGGAGACAAGGATTGTGATGTGGTAAGAGGAATCTCAACCAGGCCAGGAGTAGTGGCATCAACATGAGTTGGTTGACTAAAAGAACTAGAATCA
>JAXCLQ010050755.1:0-18912 GCA_035584115.1 Cedrela odorata | reverse complement strand
CAAGATAAAATTGTTAAGTTATACAAAAATTTGATAATTAAAAATAAATTATTACAATAAAGGGGTCTTAAAGTATTTTTTATAATATAGTAAGACAGCAGGATATTAGTTCAAATTATAAGGGCTTACATGAAGTTTTTTCCAAAATAAAAGTAAAACTTGTTTGAGAAGTTGTAAGACTGCCACCTCTACCTAACGTGCAAGTAATTTTCAGCAAACACCATAAGTTGTCCACAGTCTCCTTCTGTTATATAACATTTCGATTATACTAGTAATATTATATTTATTAACTTGTAATAGAAGTAATATTATTTAATACAATATATATATATATATTTATTAATTAATTAACATGACCTTTTTCGCTATTTTCTATCCAAATTCTGTATCTTGTAATAGTTTTATTCATATCATGCCACTTGCACATATCTTGCATTTTTACGAATATAAATAAAATATAAATACTATATATATAAATTTTTCGTGATAAAATTATATTATTATCACGTGAGATTTACGACTCAAAATGATAGTTATTACATTGATTTTTGTTTAGGATGATACAAAAATTAAAGTCATAATTCTTGATGTATTTTATCCATAGTTATTGTATCAAATTCAAATTACTTTGGATGAAAAAAACTACTTCAAACTCTTATGATAAGAGTATACCTCATGCTTAACTCCATAAATTATTATTTATAAAAATATGTTTCATTATTTATTAAGTATTTTTATTTTAGATTACTATATTATTTACTAATTAATTTTTTTTTGTAAATTATAATTATATATTTAATTATAATAATTAATAATTTGATTATTAAAATTAAATAATTTTAATTTATCTTATCAATAGAGAATTAAACACAGGGTGTAGTGATTTTTAAAAATTGACATTAACAAATACTTTTTTTAAACTTTAATTTTGTATGCGTAACGTAATTATTATAATCTCAAATAAAATTTAAGTGAACTCACACCATTTATCCTAACTATTATTTTTCTCAAACATGATATTCCCAATCTAATCGTGACCAATACATAAATATAAAAATAAAATAAAATAAAAAAGTTTTTGCTATATATATGACATCACAATGGCAAGAAGAATTTTAACTAGTTATTTTTCATACAGCATTTTGCTGCCGATAGAAATAACCCATCGAAACAATCAAATGAAATGACCATTAATCATCCCTCATATCTCCAAATCCATAAATGACATGACAAATTCCAATTCAATACTGCCCTTTCCCTCCAAACCCTGCATGAACATTTGAACATATACAGTTAAAACTTCAAACATTAAGAATATCTACAACCTCACTGCCTTGACAATAAAATCCTTTCATTTTTAATCACAAAGTCCTATAAAATATGACAATTTTTATTTATTTATTTAGATTTCTGAAGATACCATATCATTGACTTGCCTTATATCTTTCTTGAATCTTGATTTTCCTTAACTCCTTTTACTATCAATCCAGTGCCTAAAAAAAACTATTGAATAAGTTACTTCTTTTAATCATTATTATCTTAATTTATCATATATTCCTTTTTAATTAATTTTAATTTTATTTTAGAAATGAGAAATGTTATGCGTCCTAAATTTGTATCCCAAATTTTCATTCAAGGTGATTCATTGAGTGAGTCGTAAAATGATGTTATAAACGATTTTAAAAATTATAAAAATATATCACCCACTTAGTAAATGCCTCAACATTTAGAATGAAAATGCGGGATACAAATTTGGGATGTGTAGAATTAATCTTTACAAATTATTTTTGTAGCATAATTATTTTATTTTATAAAAAGCGTATGTTTTTATTTATTTGTAGTTTAACAATAAATATGTCTACTAAAATTTTCATTAATAATTTTGCATCTCAAGAAAGAATAAATTTTGAAAAATAAAAATTAAAAGAAAAGTTAATATTTTACAAATTTTACAAATATATTTTATCGATTAAATATTTATAAGTGTTAGAAGGTTCAACTAGTAAAATATTTAGTGATACAAAAAGACTTTTGAAATTCGAACTTCACAGGCATAAGTTGAGAAGAAAATTTTCTTTATTTTTATAATATTTAAAATTTTATTTTCTTAAATAAAAGTTAAAATATTTAATAAACACTTATTTTTATCAATTATGTTGATTATTAATACTTACCAATTATACATATTTACCAATAGTGCAAATCCATGTTGATTATTAATACTTACCAATTATAACTATTTACCAATAGTGCAATATATTGTATGTAAATCCTTTTATTCATATATTTTGCTTGATTATCTTAAATGACCTGTGGTTTAAATATAAAACTCTTTCATACAAAACATTCGCAACTAAATTACAAGACAGTCATGTAATGTCAATGGCAGTGTATATCATCAGTCGTGTAACATTAACGATTGTATAATATCGTTGATCAAGTAATGTTGTCGGTGGAATAATGTTGTTAGTCTTGTAATATGTGATTTGTGGGTTTATAATATGAATTCTTATAATACACTACCTCTTAAATATACGACTGCTTATAATATACGACCATGTGTATTTGTAATCTATTTTTTTATTATAAAATTTTAAGTTATTTTTCATTAATATTCACATTTATTTTAATTTCAATAATGTAAAAAATAACTCTCGGATTTGCATCAAAGAATATGACTTCAAATATGAGGATAGTTTTGCTAGTATAATTTATGAGTGTTTAGACCCACTTGGTACAAGTTAGGCAAATCTTTATGCTAAAAACCCAGATAAATCAATCCATCAATTGAATCACTTTAAATTTATAAATATATATATATATATATATGAGAAATGGTCTAGAGTGATAAATGAAGAAGAAAATATAGAAAGAAACTTATTTCATTTATTCGGAGAGATTATTTAGGATATTTCTCACCTCAAAAATAAATTTGTGTAAAAAATTTAAAGAGAGTATATACGTGCAATTTGCTTATTGCTTATTTTTGGAAGATATTTAAATTAATATTAGTGTTACTAAATATAAAAACTCAAATTGACAAACTTATTCACATAATATTATAACATTGTCACATTACTTATATTTTTACAAAAATATAAATACACACAAGTAAAAAAAAAAAAATTATATAAAATATATAATAATATATAATAATAACACTTAAGTTTATATATAAAAAAAAATGTATGAATTTGTATTCTTAATATTATTTTTAAATTAAAAACCATTTTCCAGCCAAGGTGATTGTTATTATCAATCAACTATACCTACCGTGTTATCTATTTGTATTTTATTATTACAACCAAATCATCATCGACTAAATACACATTTTTGTTGTGGCTTCAAATTCATTTTGTCTGATTCAGGGAGATCATAACCAAAACATGGCAACAAAATGAATTAATGACCATGAAATGCAAAGTATTCTGTCAAAAGTTGTACTATGAATATAGCATGCTATCTTCTTAACAACTAGAATTTGCTGTCAGCTTCCAATGCATTAAAAACATTTCTTGATTTTTCCAGACTGGTCTTCGAATTTCCAAACATTAGTGAAGGCAAGTCCTACTTTATTGAAATTGAGTAACATAATAAAAGTTCCGAGTATTTCCTCTTTTTTTTTTTTTTTCAAATGGTAAATGTAAGTAACCAGTTACAATGTCAACATGGAGATGCCAACTGAGCCGGCCATATTTCTGTATGCATAAGAATTGTAGCAGTTACCTTTATTCAGTCGCCTTGCCTTTCCTTCTGCTGCTATTTCCAGTTTCCAACAGATAATAAACCACCGAATCAACATCATCCCCAAATATGCTGTATGCCTCTATTACTTGTAAATAGCTGAATCCCATTGACAGCACCATCTGCATGCTACTGCTCAGCACAGTATCCTGTATATTGCATTCTTTTCTGCCTTCCACTTTTGTCTCATTACATGATGACCCTGTATCGCAAATATTTCATGGTATAAACGTGGTCTAAATCTAACCATGGGAAAATTTCAACTTTAATGGTTATAAGACAACTCAAATCTAAATGTGGCTTCCCATGAAAAAAGATTCTAAACCCAGGCTCCGAAAATGCATGATGGGCAAATGGAGTTATGAAACTGAACTGTTCTTACTCCACAGTCCACATGCTTCAGTTCTATCAGTCTTAAGATGTTAAACAAGTTACCACTTAATCCACTTATTGGAATTGAAATTCCATCATAAATTGAAAATATACTCACTAGCTCCAGAAGACGATGGTTCAGCCTCAGAAGTAGATGATTCTTTACGGCCAAGTTGCTGTTTGAACTTTTCATCTGCAAGATACTCGGCCCGTGAAACTTCCATCACCATGCACGCAATTTCCTTTTCAGTAAGCTCAAGATCAGAGTAAAAACGCCCCTCAGCTAGAAGTGCCTGACAATGCGGGGACAGAAAATTATGAAATTATAGAATCTTAATGATGACAAATAAGTTCCAAGTAATTGTCTTAGAATTTTTCACATGAAACTGAAGATACTTACATTATCAATTTGTTGCTCTTGTTGAGCTTTAATGGCAGCCTTTACTTGATCCTTGTCCACCTTTGTCTACATAAAAACCATTATAACCATGTCAGCTAACATGGGTCCTTACTATAGTGAATTAGAAACTATATGTTGAACAAATGCCAAAGGAACTTTTTAAAAGAAACAGACAGAAAATCTCCACCATGGTTAACACTGGCTGGCCAGGAATGACCGCTAAGATTTTCATTCAAGCCTAATAAGAAAGTTCATTTCCGTTCACTCAAAACAATAATCAAGATGAGAAAAACTGATACATTCAAAACAATAATCAAGATGAGAAAAACTGAAACATTTGTAAGTAATACTCTGAAGGAGAAAACTTGGTTCAGGAACAAACAGGCCAAATCCATGAACTTGTGAATACCCCGTCTCTCCAACTGTATCCCTCCTCTCTACATCTCTCACATTTTCTAACTTTTGCCTTCTTTTTTTTTCTTCCCTTCAAGAACTAAACCTAATATAGATCTACAAGTCTTATTTTCTTAAATCAGTCTTTCAAATGTGAAGTCAATCTAATATCATGAGTTGCAAGAATAGAATCAGCAAAATAATATTATGACTGAAACATGAAAGAGAAAAAAATGTCTGGGCAGATACACATACCCCTCGAAAACAACTGAATCCAAGTCCTGCACCAACTGTTAAACGTCGCGGGTCCACAAGGGAGTTGTAGTGATTCCCATGGTGATAGCTCAGCCGTATGGGGGGAGTGTCAGTATTGTAGCTTCCATGAAATATGTTGATGGGTTCTGCATTGATAATTTGTCAGAAAGAAACATGAAGCATAAAGCGAAACTCACTAGTCATGTTTAAATCATTCAACCTAGATAGAGCAGCACCTGTGCTATAGGAGTAAATATGAATGGGCCTATTATACATTTCACAAAAGGCTTGAATCTCCACATTGTTTCCATAGACCTGCACCCAAGATGTTAAAAGAAATATTTTTGACAACCACAATGATACAAGAAATAAAACCCTCCAATATATGCTAGTCCAAGATTTAAAAGAAAAAAATTTCAGCTGCTTACATTAGAATGGTGAAGTTCATATTACACTATCTACAGGTACATTCTGTCTGCATTAACCTCATAGATTTGGTCAAGATTCTATTACCCATGTGGAGAAAAGACATCCATGAAAGCTACCAACCTTGAGGAACATCATTTTTGTTATCCCAAGAACCATTAAATTAAGTAAAGAAATCAACTAAAAAATTTAATTAAAGAAATCAAACGAAAAATTTTGCGCTTCAACCATCCCTTATCTACAACCAAACCCGCTTTCTTGAGGAAATAATAAAAGAAACCCTGATAATGAATCAAATGATTTGGTCTCTCCCAGCCCTTCAGCCCTTAGCTTTAGAAAATTATTTGCTATAATTTGATTAAACCTCCATACAGAACCATAAATATTTAGTAGAAGGGAAGGAAATATTTTTCTTAAAAAAAAAAAAAGCCATTTCTTCCAAATCCATTGATTATTATTCTCTAACCTTCCAGACCATCCAATTAAAGTGTCTCTCTCCACCTGAGCGCCAAGTACATTTTCTTGTTCCCTGCGGTTCTCACTTTTCAAAGAGAACTTGGAAAACAAATATATTTTGAAAGGAAGAGAACAAAGACAGAATTGGTAATAAGTTTTTAAGATTTGTCAACAATCAATTGACACTTAACCTAAGAACATTCAATAAATCATAGCAATTGAACAATCAAAAGAGAAATTGATGCCCCCGAGACTTTAGCTCAAATTAGAAAGGAAATGAGATACTTTTGTTTCTTTTATTAAAATTTGTGATCTAGAACTGACAGATTAAAGGGATGAACATCTAACTCAAATACAGCTTTACATACCTTGTCTCTTCTCTTCCTCTTACAATAAGATGTGAAACCTTCGGTTATAAATTGAGAAAAGTGATCCCTCTCTCGCTCCTAAATAGTAAAAACACAGTTAAATGTCAACGCCTTACAGCTATATAATACATAGACAAAAAGTAATTACAAACAATGCAATAACATTAAGACTTATATAAAGAACTACTGAATACATCATTTACACGACACACATGCACTAACACATGGTGGTCATGCTTAAAGGTATATGTCACAGCCGAGGGCAAAAGCACTACATGGCTCTCAAGGGCCAAGCAAAGCAAAATTTAAAAACTGATGACAGAAAAGAGTTTTCATAAACCCTAAAAATTCCATGGGCATTGTCAACCTCAACCATAACCATGATAAAAGTGACTTGAATTTGACTCTCACAAATACCCGTGCCACTAGACACGTCCCAAGCCCTTAACAATAGAGGTGCAGGCAGGGAATGTCGCCTAGATTATTAGATCTACTGACATCCCTAATTTAGAACTAGTCTTGAACCCAGATAACACACATAATTAGTTATCACTAGTCTCAATTAAGACATTTAAGTCCAAGAAAAAAGACTTGAACCCACTTTATCTACTCCAGAATCTTTTAAACAAATTCCATAATAGGAATTACCATGATGCAACGGAAGTAATAAAGTAAACAATCCATAAGATTATAAGAATGATTCAGATAATTTTCTTTGTGTTGGATCTGATACTGTTGCTTACAAATGTTACTGAATAGCGGAAACTCATTGTTAATTTGTCAGGACATCTACATCACCAAATGATATGCCTTTTATATCTTCAATCAAGAGAAAAAGAAAGAGAAAAAAATCTTGCTTGGTTTAGTGAGATCAAGGTAATTCATAAGTTATTCACAATTTAGCCATATTAACATCATTACTCTAATATTTTTTCTCTTTCATACTCCAACAATCCAGTTTTGTGTTCTTTTGATAGGATGCAGCATTTAAACTTGTTAAAGTGATGAACTTATATTTCAGAAAAGCTTTGAATTATAGCATTGGCTACTACACCAACTAACAAGAAAAATAAATAAATATTCATTCATTCCTTGTGCGAGATAAATTTATGCAGTCATACCAGTTTCCATTACAAGTACAAAATATGATGTACAAGCAATATATGCAAAAGTTTCGCAACTAATCTAACAAAATATCCTCCCGCACGTATGCCCAAATCCAGTCCCCAAATCTTGCTCACATCATGAACCAATCTGGCGTTCTTGCTCCTCCCTCGGGCTTTCTGAACCTTTGGTTTCAAGTATTGAATAATAAAAGGGAGAATCAAGTACAAGGGAGAAAAATACTATACTCCACACTCTGTACCAGAAAAGTAAGACCACATTCTACATAACTAATCCTCCATAGAAAGGCATCTAAACAGAAACCTGCCCTTCAGAAACAAACTGCCTTGTGCCCCTAAATAATACAACTTCACATGTCCCAGGCTCTAAAACAAACCCAAAATATAGAACTTGGCCAATTTCCCCAGATTTCATTCTCCAGTTTCATAAAATCCAATAATTTCCTTTTCCTGTTGGAAACCACTTTTACCTCATCATATCATTATAGTTCGACATCTAAGTTATAGTATCATTGCTTCTGTAGTTTTTCTTAGTTGAGATTTGAAATCTCCCATTACTCTCTTAATTGATTTTTGGATACACCCCAGCTAATCTCCCAGAAGCATGAAAATATATGCAAAATTGCGCACACAACTAAATCAACCATTAAGAATTATATGTGCCATGCAAAGAACTATAAAATATGTAATAAAATTACCATATAATCTATGCACATTTGTCGGACCAAATCATATGATTCAGAGTCCCCATACACTTGATCTGCAACAGCACGGAAGAGACAATTCCCGTCCTCCAGCATCCGTTTGACTTCAAAACCTTTCACTCGCCTGATATCAATCTCAAATTGGCGTTCCCGTTCCTGAAATTAATCCAACATGTTACTATTACAAAGAAAGGCATCATCCCACCATCGTAACTTCCTTTTTTTTTTTTTTTTGAAAAAAAAATATAGAATTGGAAAGTCAAGAAATAGGAAACATTATGACCATTAAAAATGCATTGCTTTTTGCGTGTTTAAACTGATAAAACCCAAACAGGAATCATTCAATTGACCAGAAGTAGTATATATAAGGCAGACTCATTGAATTAATAAGCACCGGAAACTTACTAAGTCATCATATGAGGATGCAAAGCAAGGACTTTGCTCATCAGCGCTGTTATATCCCTCACTTTCACCATGAGATCTGGGAGATGAAGGCCTTGACCCAGATGGCGAAGTCCTCGTGGAAACAACAGGCCAAGCAACTGCTCTCCTGGAAGACCCAGTTCGCCCAGCATTTGGACTTCCTGACACCAATCTTCTTGAATTTGAGTTTGCTGCCAAAGGTTTTGGGGGCGGAACAGGTGGAGGAGGTGGCTGAGGACTTTCACAACTAATTTGTGGCGAGTCACCACTTGAACCTTCACTCTCAACTACCACTCCCTCTGAAATCCTCAACCCACCCAAGCCCTTTAATGATTCCCTAGAACCCACATTCTCCTCGTTACCCAACTTTTCACTATCACCGACTGCTTCACTTGAACTCTCAACCTGATCATTATTGATGCTTTCCATTAAATGAACATCACTTTTCAGAAGCTCATCCACAACAACTTGCTCCTGCACTGGCTCTCCGATTTCCTCATCTTTCACAGGTGAAATAACTTGAGGAGAAGTACTAACCTCTGGCTCTGCCCGAGCTGAAGATGACCCAGAACGGCTTGGGTTTGAAGAAGAGGAACCCCCAACAGAACCTCGCTGAACCAAAATCCGAGTCATTAGATTTCAATATTTATTCGCTTCAATTTCCAACCCTAGACCAAATCTTCCTTAAGAAACCCACACTTAGAGGCTGAAAACCCTGGAAATCATGGGTTTACCGCGCGTTCTAGCCTTGGGCACAGTGATGCCAATTCCTTGGCTGAAGGATTTTTTCCAGCCCAGCAGCGTGTTCTTGTTCTGCTCCGCACGAAACAATCTCTGCATTCCCCTAACAATTCTCATGAGACCCAGACCTCCAACTTTAAACAATAAAACCCTCTTTTCAAAGTACTTGAATTTTACCCGAAAAGAAGAATCCGAAAGAAATTCACCTTCAATTATCAAAGCTGCAATCAAGTATAACCATTTCCTAAAAAAGAAAATCAACAAAAGAACCACATTTTCAACAGCCTAATCCCCAGCACTTCGTTTGGATTTCGAGGGAAAAAAAAAGAATTCAAGCAAATTACATCTTTTAACCTAAATGTTCAAATTCGGGTTTTTGGATACTAAAATGTGTTTAATCCATTAACTTCAAAATGAAGTATTACCAAAAAAAAGTATTTCGATTCAAAATTTTGATCTCTACGCAGGAAGAATAACAAAAATATTAAATTCAATGTACATAATTCAACTAATTGACTCTCGTTAGCTGTGATTCTCCTATTCTTTGAAAAGAAATTATAAAAAAGAGAAAAAAAAAAATTTCCAAATGTTTACTTTCGAATTCTCCTCTTTTCCCACCATTTCTCAGTAACCCAAAACGATCAAATTAAAAACAACAAATAGAAATAACTAACAGAATCATCATCTATCAAGGATCGTCGTAAGGCAAGAAAAACGCAATTACAAAAAAGAATCACAACTCGAAAACCCTAGAATTGACACGGCACGAGTCATGCGACTCACCTGAAAGAAAAACGGAGGCAGATAAAGAAGAAACCTTGAAACCCAGTGATTGAGATCTGCAAAAGCTGATATGGGCTTTCGAGGGTTTTTTTGTTTGGACCGAACAAGAAAAAGATGATAACTTGATCGCAAAAGAGAGTGCTTTAGAAAGAGAGAGAAAAAGGAATAAAGAATGGGAGGCCGCCTATTAACGATAAGAGACGGCCAAGGTGACGTGGAAGAATTTACCCCCAGCGACGGCGAGTCTCGCACGGACGTACACGTGGCGAGTTCAAGTACGTTGGTTGAATGAGGCTTCCACACGTTCGAGTGACTTTGTAGGCTGTAGCTTCATGTTTGAGAGATTGACTTGATTCTTTACTTCCCTCAACTGAGTCGTTTTCAAATTACATTATTAGCCTTGGATTGTTGTTATTATTATTAAAAGTGGATAAAATAATACTTTGAAATTTTATTTGGTAATCACCTTGGTTGGTATCCGTGCCCTTGAAAGTTCAGTAGAGAATCTGTTTGAGGATACCAGTTCGATCAAATGAGAGATTTAGTTAATTATTTTGATTAACGGATTTTTGTATTTCTTGATAAAAAAAATTAATAATTATGATTAATTATTTTGTGTTTAGTGATAAAAAAATTAACGAAATTTTGCGTTTATTAATAAAAAAAATTAACGAATTATGGTGTTTTTGAAAAAAAAAATTTAATGAAATGTTATATTTAATGACATAAAAATTAAGAGATTATGATTTTTTTGAATATTTTTAAAATTACCGAAACTAATCAATATAATAATTTAAACTTTAAGAACTCGATAATTATTTATATTGATGGTTATGCAAATCACCCATAAGTGATTTATAACTTCTCCAAATGTCATATAAACGTCCTACACATTTTTGGCAATTTCTAATAATGGTAATTGAGGTGGTAACTTACAAGAATTGTACCAAATTTCTCAAAAGCGATTTTTGATAGAAAAACCTATAAATAGAAATTTATTCTTGATAAAAGGCCTCTAAACTCATTATTTTCTTTAAATTTCATCAAGTGAAGATTAAGAGAATTTGAAAGATTTTTTACCGACGTCAAAAACAATAAGAAAAATATTAATGGCAAAAGATAATTTTTTGTACTTTCGCATTAAATTTTTAGTAATTTAAAGTATGATTTATATTTCCATGCTTACATTTGATATCAGAGTTAGATTTATGCCTCTGCCTTGATGTGTTTTGTGTGAAAAATCATAAATGAAATACATGGATTCATTTGGTTATTTTGAATTTTGATGTAATTAAAATTTTTGTTGTTTTTAAAACAAATAAATGTTGCAAATGTTTTCGTAAATGAATTTAGAACATTTTAAACTTGAAAATTGTCGAAAAACATGAGGAATCAGCCAGAAAAGCGGCTGGAATGTTGTCGGGTTTGTGAGTTTGCAACCGGGTTGTGACCGATTTAGGTCAACTCAGCCAGAGGTTGAAGACAACCTGAAAGGACTGACCGACATGTCGATTTTTATTGGAACATATGGATGGCATGATTCGAACCCGAGTCTCTATTTTTGAATTCAGCATTCTAACCATTAGGCAATAGGTCTTTTTGTGTGATAGTGTTGCATTCAAGTTATAATTGAAAGATTTTAAAATAATTGCATGAAAAATAAATTGGCCAGAATTGAACCCAGTTCTTGTATTTTTTTAATTATTAATTAAATTTTAATTGTTTATGAAACACATGCTATTTATGAAATTGTTTATAAATTCAGAAAATAATGCAATTTAGTCCAAAATAATATTTAATTATTCATAATTTTGGCCTAAAATTTAGTTTTATTTACCATAAAATATGTAAATTATAAGAATTTACAATTTGTGGTAATTTTTGATTTTTGGCATGAATATGCATAATTTATTTTACTTTATGATATGTATATTTTATGATTGATGAATGCTTAAACTTTATGCATTTATTTTTATATACATTTATGAATGCATATATTTGGATAAGAGCATGCAAATTTAAAATATCAAAATTAAGAACTATTGTCAAGAATATTTGTAGTTTATTTTGTTATTAATTACATGTCTAGAAAAATTTTGTCAAAAGGACCATAAGCTGCCTTAGGAGATTGAGTTTTAAGTGGGACTGTTTGTAACCCCTCCAATCTTTCTTAGGAATTTTTCTAGTGTAATTTTTAGATTAAATAAATTACTCTATATTGCCTGTACAATAGATTTAAGGAAACACAAATATTAAGTAAAATTTCTGAATTTCATATGTCTAAGTGATTAATATAATTTTAATTTAGGGAATAGCCACAACATTTCTAAATTAAGATAGAATTATATTAAGATCACATATACTTTAAAGACATAAATTACTATTAATCATATTGAATGTAATAAATTTTATCTCACAGGAACTTTTATTACATTTATATGATTAATTAGAATAAAGTATCAAATTATTTTTTCTTAACTTACACACAAGAATTAATAAAATAGATATAATTTGATAGTTTTATTATGAAGATATATGAATCTACTAGAATAAACTATTTAGTTCACATACAGTATTTTATGTCTATTAATTCATATTTTAAGACATGTTTTATATTGATAAAGCATAATATTAGTTTTAAATTTATGATATAAGCATGTATTGTGTACAACTTTAGAATCTGTAAATGTATCTTATATCAATGTTCTTGAACTAAAAGGAGACAATTATAAAATATGGAAGGTAAAAGTTCTTCTTTATTTATAGTGGATGGACATTGATTATACTATCTGGAAAGATGAACCACCTGCAATAACCGATACTAGCACTTCAGCTGAAGTTACTCTTTATAAACGCTGAGAGCGATCCAACTGCTTCAGTGTCATGTTCATTAAGATAAAGATTTTTGATGGCATCTGTGGTTTGTTACTCAGCATGATAATGTCCAAGATTTATTGAAGGCTATTGATGAACAATTTGAATCATCTGATAAGGTCTTAGTTAGCACACTGATAATGAAGTTTTCTTCCATGAGGCTCACCCGTATCAATGGTGTGCGTGAATACATCATGAAAATGAGAGATATTACGGCTCAACTCAAAACACTTGAGGTTGAAATATCTGAATCTTTTTTAGTGCACTACATATTAAACACTCTTTCTTAACCATATGGACCCTTCAAAATCTCGTATAACACACATAAGAATAAACAGTCTATTAATAAACTGATGACCAGATGTATACAAGAAGAAGGGAGGTTGATGATGGAATTGAGAGAAAGTTTATAAAGTGTACATCTGGCTGTATAAGGAAGGAAGAAAAGGCAAGCCAAATAAAATGAGAAAGATGTAATACCAGAGATATCTCCTCAAGCTGAAATTTATAAGGGATCTAAATGTTTTTTTTTGTAAGAAAAAGAGGCATATGAAGAAGGATTGTGTGGCAGTGGTTTTCTAAGAAAGGTATTTCAGTCTCTGTTGTTTGTTATAAATCTAATATGGCTGAGGTTTGTCATTACACATAATAGATTGATTCTGGTTCTACAATCCATATTATCAATATTTTGCAAGGCTTGCAAAACCTAAGGAAGCCAATAGGAACTGAGCAATATATCTTTTTAGGAAATAAGATATGCTCAACCGTGGAAGCTATTTGAACATATAGTTTAGTTCTCAATAGTAATTTTGTAATGACATTAGAGAAGACTTTTTATATTTCTAGTTTTTCTAATAATTTAATTTCAGTTTCAAGACTTGTACCATATGGATATTCCTTTACATTTTCAGATTCATTTATAAATATATATATATTTTTTTATAAATATGATCTTGTTGGAAATGGTACATTGTCTGATGGTCTTTTTCATGTTAACTTATAAAATGATGCTTGTTATAATACAATGCATGCATATATTAGCTATAAAAAATATGTTATGAATAAGAATTCCTCTATGTTATAGCATCGGAGATTGGGACATATCTCCATACAAAAAATTTAAAAATTAGTAAATGATAGAATACTTAGTACTCTGGATTTTACTGATTTTGATACTTGTGTGGATTGCATTAAAGGTAAGCAAACTAACAAGTCTAAGAAAGGTGTCAAGAGGAGTTCTGACATATTAGAAATCATACATACTGATATATGTAGTCCTAACTTAGACTCGTATGGTCAGAAATATTTTATCATCTTCATAGATGATTACTCACTGTACATGTATCTCTACTTATTGATTACGAAGGATCAATCATTGGATACTTTAAAAATATTCAAAGCTGAAGTAGAGAAACAATGCAATAAGCAAATAAAGATCGTGAGATCTGATAGAGGTAGTGAATATTATGGTAGATACACTAAGAATGGACAAGCACTTGGTCCATTTGCGAGGTTTTTTTCAAGAATATGGATTGTTGCCCAATATACTATACCTGGTTCTTCGGATCAAAATGGTATGGCTGAAAGAAGAAATTGGACATTATTAGACAAAGTGCGGAGCATACTAAATAGCTCTAAACTTCTTAAGTCATTGTGGACTGAAACTCTTAAGATAGCTGTGTATATATTAAATTGTATTCTAACTAAGGCTGTTACAAAAACACCGTTTAAGTTATAAAAGGGTTGGAAACTGAGTTTGCAACATATACACGTTTGGGGTTGTCCTTCTAAAGTAAGAATTTACAATCCACAAAAAAATAAGTTAGATCTAAGGACCATTAGTAGATATTTTATTGGATATTTAGAAAGGTTTAAAAGTTATAAATTTTATTGTCCATCTCATCACACTAGATTTGTGGAATCAAGAAATGCAAAATTTCTTGAGAATTACTTGATTAGTGGAATGGATCAATTTCATAATATAGTTTCTGAAAAAGATCATTCAAGACCTTATACTTCAGATAGTTAATTGTCATTAATAACACCCCTCCAGTACAAACGGGTGTTAATTATCTAATGGTTGATATTCAACCAGTAATGAATAACAATCAAACTCTACAAGCAGATGATATTCTAATAGATCAAGTTGTTCAAGAATTACCTGAAAATATTGAACAACCAGTTGATTAACAACCTCTTCAAAAGAATGTTGATACAACATTAAAAAGATCTACTAAAATTAAAAGATCATCTGTACCTAGTGATTACATTGTGTATCTACAAGAGTCTGACTATAATGTTGAAATAAAAAATGATCCTGATATGTTTTCATAAGTCATAAGTTGTCAAGAATATGACTTATTGTATAATGCCATGAAAGATGAGATGAATTCTATGTTAACAAACAAAGTTTGAGATCTTGTTGAGTTGTCTAAGGGTTTAAACCCATTGGGTGTAAATAGATCTTTAAAACTAAGAAATATTCATTGGACAACATTGAGAGATACAAAACCAGACTTGTTGCTAAATGATTCACTCAAAAGGAAGGAATAAGTTATACAGAGACTTTTTCTCCTGTGTCTAAAAATGATTCTCTTCGAGTAATTATGGCATTAGTAGCTCATTTTGATCTAGAGTTACATCAAATGGATCTAAAAACGACAATTCTCAATCTAAATTTAGAAGAAAAGGTTTACATGAAACAATCTGAAGGATTCTCTTTCAAAGATGGTGAGTATTTGGTTTGTAAGCTTAAGAAATCAATATATAGATTAAAACAAGCCTCCCCGTCAATGGTATCTTAAATTTCATGATGTTATCTCTTTATTTAGTTTCGAAGAGAATATTATGGATCAGTGTATATACCAAAAGGTTAGTGGGAGTAAAATTTATTTCTTTATTTTGTATGTGGATAATATTTTATTTGTAGCCAATAATAAAGAGTTGCTACATGTGGTAAAATAATTCATTTCTAAAAATTTTGATATGAAAGATATGGGTGAGGCATCTTATGTCATTGGCATAAAGAACTATAGAGATAGACATAAAAGAATATTAAATCTATCTTAGAAAATCTATATCAAGAAAATTTTAGAGAGTTTCAGAATGAAAGATTGTTTACCAAGTGTAGCACAGATTGTTAAGGGTGGTAAGTTCAATTTGAACTAATGCCTTAGAAATGATTTTGAAAAGGAACAAATGAACAACATTCCATATGCTTCAGCTATTGGAACTATGATGTATGCTCAAGTCTGCACCAGACCTGATATTGCTTTCACAGTTGGAATGTTGGTACGATATCAGAGTAACGCAGGTATGGACAACTAAAAAATTGCAAAAAAAGTCCTGAGATATCTTCAAGAGACTTAGGATTACATGCTTATATATAGACGAACTGACAATTTGGTAGTAGTTGGCTACTTAGATTCTGACTTTGCTAGCTGTGATGATTCAAGAAAGTTAATTTCTTGATACATCTTTATGCTAGTTGGCAGAGCTATATCTTAAAAGAGCACTTAGCAAACATTGATTGCTACCTACACTATAGAGGTCAAGTTCATTTCGTGTTTTGAGGCTACCTCACATGGAGTATGGTTAAAGAGTTTCATGTCTAGGCTTAGAATTGTGGATTTTATTTCAGGCCATTAATGATATATTGTGATAATTCAGCTGCTGTATTTTTGGCTAAGAATAATAAAAGTGGTAGTTAAAGTAAACACATCGACATCAAATACTTAACCATTAGAAAACGTGTTAAGGAAAATAAAGTGGTCATCGAACACGTTAGCACTAGATTAATGATAGCTGATTCTTTGACAAAAAGCATGCCACCTAAGGGTTTTAAGGATCATGTGGATCGAAAGAGACTTGGTTCCATTATGTAAATTATCGTATATGTACATTTAATTATTAATGAAACTTTATTTATATGATATTTTCTCATTCTGTGCGCGCATTTATTCGAGAGAAAAATCATTATGATTGGACCTAGAATAAATATGAGGTTTATTTACTAAGTTAAAGTCATTAAGTAGGACCAAGAATAAATACAGAGTTTATTCATTAAGTTATCCCATAGATAAGCTGATAAGAAACATAATATATTGTAATACATTGAAGCAAAGTTGTCAATTTTGATAACCTATCGCCATAATTCATATGTTTATTTCTTAAATATTATGATTTGGAAGATTTATGGACCTAGTGGAAGAATGTTGGTAATTATGGAAACCACCCATAAGTGGTTCATAACTTCCCCAAATGCTATGTAAACACTTCACATGTTTTTGACAACTGCTAGTAATGGTCATTGAGGTGGTAACTTCTAAGAACTGCAGCAAATTTGCTAGAAACGGTTTTTAATAGAAAAACTTATAAATAGGAAGTTATTTTTGGTAAAAGGCCCCTGAGCTCATTATTCTCTGTAAACTCCATCAAGTGAGATTACGAGAGCTTAGAAGGTTTTTTACCAACGTTAAAAACAGTAAGAAAAATATAAATTGCAAGAGGTAAGTTTCTTAGACATCCGCATTAAGTTTTTAGCAATTTAAAGTATGATATGTTTCCATGCTTACATATTTACTCATAAAAAAAAATTAATTGATTTATGTGTTTAGTTACAAAAAAAATTAAGAAATTAGAGTGTTTTTATGTATATTTTAAATCACTAGTATTACTCAATACAATGTGTCAAACTTTTAATACTCAATAATCATTTAACTCTTAAAAAATAAGAATTAAGATTCTCTTATGATATTTTTTATTATTGATTTTAACAAATATTAACACGTGATATAATTAATAATTAACGACTCAGATTCTATTTTAATACTTTCAATTTATATGACAAAATGTTAGATCAATTTGTAAATTTTATCAAAATATAATTCAAGCTATTGATTATTAATTATGTTATTTGCCAGTATTTGTTTAAAAGTTAATGATAGAAAAAATTAGAAGAGGAACTTGATTAAAAAAATAACAGTAATATAAATTGTTAGATCCTAATATAAGATTTCGGGTCTATAATTGAATGGAATAGTAAGCTCTCATGCTCTGTTTCTGTGAGCAGCGAAAGTGCAACGCATGAAAGGAACTTCTGGGCGCGCAATTTCTGCAAGGGAGCCATGACCATCTTCATGAATCTGCGAAATAGGCTCCTAATCCATCTGAACATGCACACATGCATATTTCGGCTTTCAAAACATGCTCTGTTCAAATTCAAAAACAAAGATAACTCACCTTTGGCCTTGCAATCCGGGACAACAACAAGTTTGCTCCCTCAGGTGATCCACACGTTGAAGTGATGAAGCCAGTTCTAGCTTGTTTGGGATTTGCAAGCTCTGGATTGAGCTTCAACAAGCTCACCAAGCTTTCTTTCTCTATGATTTCTTTTTCTCTCTCTTTTGTTCAAGCTCTGGTTCACAGCCCAAGCTTGCTTCCCTCTTCTGTCTTTGCTTTAGTTCACAACCAAGCTCTCCTAAACTTACTTCCTCAAGCAGCTTATGGTTTGTAGGAGAAGAAAAAGCTTTTCGATTTTTCAAAATAGAGAAGAAAAACAAAAACAGAGAAGTGTATTTTTTTTATTACTGATAGCATTACATATATATATATATATAGATATATCATATGATATATATATATATATATATATATATTAGCTTAACACTTAAGCTTTCTTATGTTATTTATCACCGACCTACCTATATAAACAACTTATTTGCATCTTCAAAATATCAAGTTAAAATTTAATGCAAAAAGATGAATTATTGTTTTTAAGTCAGCTGTGTGCATTCTTAATCAAATATATGCATTACATTAATACACACACACACACACACACACACACA
>JAXCLQ010050745.1:0-14966 GCA_035584115.1 Cedrela odorata | reverse complement strand
GATTATTATTAATTGTATAGTTAATAATGTCGACATTCATAAATTATCAAAATTTTATATTATAATTTAAAATTTTTGATATTTGGTTAAGTATTTTTGTTAAACGTCGAGAATTTTGACATTTGATAGAAATTTTTGACTAAATATTGAGATTCTCAATATTTGATAAATAATTTTGATTAAATATCGAAATTTTTGATATTTAATAGAGATTTTAAGTCAAATATTATATATATAGATAATTTAATTCAAAAATTAATTTTTTTAATTAAAATTAAAATTTATTTTATTTTAATCCGTAAATAAGTTTAGCCTTTTGAAAAGGGTTAATTTATCCAAAAATATATATATATATATATATATTTAATTTGTTTCGGGTGAAAAATGCGTACTTACTCCAATGAAAGGGCAGCCACATCAGGTTATGCGTCGTCGTTTGACAGCTTAATCATAATGCTTTGCTTCCTTGTTTTCTTGATGCTCTCAATTTTATTTTGATCGATTATCAAGTATAATATTTAATTTGTTTTCAAAGTAATAAATATAAAATGCCTCTTTGACATATTTAAAAGAAAACAATAAAGCAGTGAGTCTCATCAAACTCTCATTTTATATTATTATTATTATTTTTTTAAAAAAATATTAATTTAGTATTGTTTCGTGTTAAATTAACGGGTTGTGGCTATGTCTATCTTAATCCTTGACTTTAATAATTTAATTTTTTGGTCAAATAATTTGGGAAATTATATTAAATATATATATATATATATATATATTCATACATAATTCCAGGAGAAGACTATCATAAAACGAAGCAACAGATATGCAGTCATGTTCAGACAGCTTTAGGTGCCAATTTTAGAGATCTCTCTGGAGGTTCTCCCTTCTCAATCCTGGTCTCAAATCTTTATCATCTGAATTGGCCATTCATCCCCATCACAGGTACATAACATTCCCCTTGTAACCTCTCATCTCTTTCAGTATAATTTTAGCATATTGACCTGGTGCAAAAGATATAGAGTTTGAATCCTGCTCATACTAAGATTACAAAATCTATTACTTATTGCATATCTTATCTGTTTCTAAGGTTAGAATAAGCATGTATATGGCTGTGATCTTGATCAAAAACAATATTTTTCAAGTAAAGCAGGAATTTTTTTTTTTTCATTTTATATTCATAATATGTTCAGTTCCATGATATAGGTTAGATGGGTTCGTTTTTTAGAACAAGAGAATCTTCGGAAACAACAGAAGAGAGAAAATTTATGATAAGAAATGGAAAGATTTTACTGGAAAGGTTGATTGCCTCTTGCAATGGGAAACGTAATCCTATTCGTAACTTCACTGCTGAAGAGCTTAAGACAGCAACAAACAACTACGATCCAGGGAAAGTTATAATGAATTGTTTGTTCTATGAATTGTACAAGGGTTTGTTGCAGGATCAGGATCGTCCGATTTCTGTCATGAAGTTTGAAGACAAAGTATTGGATGCAGATGAATATTGTGTTAATTGCATTGCATTTGCATCCCAAATGAGTCACAAAAACATTCTAAAATTTATAGGATGCTGTTTAGAAGCTCAAATTCCCATACTAGTCTTTGATTTTGTGGCGTATGGGACTCTTGATAATCGAATTCATGATCCTAGTCGATCCCAGTTTGAGCCTTTACTGTTGAAACATAGGCTAAATATTGCCATGGGGATAGCTAATGCTGTTGCATATCTTCATGTTGGATTCTCCAGGCCCATTGTTTCCAGAGATATCAAACCATCAACCATCTTACTCCATGAACAAAATGTTGCTAAACTGTTTGATTTTACTCTATCTTTGTCTATCCCGGAAGGTGAAACTCACATAAACGATAACGTGATTGGAACATTCGGATTTGTGGCACCGGAGTACATGACTACTGGTTATTTCAATGAGAAGAGTGATGTTTATAGCTTTGGGGCATTGTTTCTTGAGCTTCTGACTGGAAAAAGGATACGTCAGTCTTCCTGTTTTGAAGATGGTGAGGAGTATTTTCTGCAGGAGCTTGTGGAGAAGCATATTGATAAGAATAAGTTCAATGAGATAGTAGATCCTGTAATTGTTGGAGAAGAAGGATTGTGGCCTGAAAAGGAGCAACAATTGCTTATTTGTACAGAACTTGCCTTCAAATGCCTCTCTAAATTGGAAGAAGATAGGCCTACAATGGTTCAAGTAGCTAAACAACTCAGGCAAATTTACCGGTCTATTTAGAATCTGTTCATTCCTGAACTTTTATGCTCATTATATTTTCATCTCAATGTCATGGAATTGTGTATAGGTTAGTTTATCATAGGGGTCGTGTTCAAGAACAAGGAAATATTGGGGGAAAGGCAGATAAGAGAAATTCTATGATAATAATTGAAAAAAAAATTTAATGAAAAAGTTGATTGCCTTCTGCGATGTGAAATGCAATCCTATTCGTAACTTCACTCCTGAAGAGCTCAATGCAGCAACAAACAACTATGATTCAGGGAAACTTATAATTGTTTGTGCTATAAATTGTACAAGGGATTGTTGCACGATCGTCTGTTCAATTTCTGTCATAAAGTTTGAAGCATTGAATTCAGATTAATATTGTTTCAATTGTATTGTATTTGCATCCCAAATTGAGTCACAAAAATGTTATACAATTTACAGGATGCTGTTTAGAAACTCAAATTCCCACACAGAATTCTCGGTGTTTCAAGTAAATCACTGTGAACTATTCAATATCTGTACAATTGGTCGAGATGTTTTGACTTTAATTTCTTTACTTAATTTTGGATCTCAGTCACTTCTTGGGTAAAAACACTTCAGCAAATGACGCCCAAATAATGTGAGAGCATCCATAAGACTCCAGAATTTTAAACCTCTTATTAGTCAACTCTCTTGACACTGGCCTTGTAGGTTCTGTAGCCCATTGATTATTTATTTTGTCTTTAAATTCAACTAAACAAAGGAAACTTCCTTGTTTTGGTGATGGAAAACTTTGATTGAAATGCAGACTATATTTTATAAATTCGAGAAGACGTGCACGCTTACAAGAAGAAACAAGTTTTGGCCATCCACAGGTACATCCTCTTTGTAAGCTTTCTTTCTTTCTTAGTGTCTCTCTATTTAAATTTGTTTTCATTGCTACCTAGGATTTCTAATAATATTTAGCATTTTCATATTTCAATTTGTTTTTACAATAAGAGTATGTATGCATAGTAGTGATCTTGATCGAAAACAATTATTTCCCTGTAAATCAAAAGCAATTTCTCTGCTTTTAATATTCATAATATTTTTCATTTTCCTTGTCATGAGATTGTGTATAGGTTAGATGAGTTCATCTTTGAGAACAAGCAAGTCTTTGCAAAAGCAAGATGAGAGAAAATTTATGCTAAGGAATGGAAAAATTTTGCTAGAAAAGTTGATTGCCTCTAGCAATGGGAAGCAAAATCCTATTCGTAACTTCACTGCTGAAGAGCTCAAGGCAGCTACAAACAACTACGATCCACAAAAAGTTATAACAAATGATTTGTTGTATAAATTGTACAAGGGTTTGTTGCAGGATCGTCCAATTTCTGTTATGAAGTTTTATGACAATTTGGGAGCACACCAATGTTGTTTTAATTGTATTGTATTTGCATCCCAAATGAGTCACAAAAACATTTTAAAGTTTAGAGGATGCTGTTTAGAAACTCAAATTCCCATATTGGTTTTTGAATTCGTGGCATACGGGACTCTTGCTGATCGAATTCATGATCCTCGTGAATTTCATTGTGAGCCTTTGCTATTGAAGCACAGGCTAAACATTGCCATGGAGATAGCTAATGCAGTTGCATATCTCCATGTCGGATTCTCCAGGCCAATTGTCTTTCGCGATGTTAAACCATCAACGATCTTGTTCCAGGAACAACATGTTGCTAAACTTTTCGATTTTTCTGTATCTATACTCATTCCGGAAGGTGAAACTCGAGTAAATGACAACGATAAGGTGATCGGAACGTTTGGATTTGTTGCTCCTGAGTACATGGAAACTGGTTATTGCAATGAGAAGAGTGATGTATATAGCTTTGGTGCATTGCTTCTTGAGCTTCTGACTGGAAAAAGAATAAGCCATTCTTCCTGTTTTGAAGATGGAGAGGAATATTTTCTCCAGGAGCTTGTAGATCAACATACTGAAAAGAACAAGTTAAATGAGATAATAGATCCTGCAATCCTTGAAGAAGAAGGATTATGGCTTGAGAAGGAGAGAAAATTGCTTCTTTGTACAGAGCTTGCCCTTAAATGCCGCTCAAAATCTGAAGAAGATAGGCCAACAATGATTCAGGTCGCTAAACAACTCAGGCAGCTACACCGGTCTATTTAGAGTCTCCAACTGCAAAATTTCTGAACTTTTATGTTCGGCAAGAGATTTTCTTGTTTATGAAAATTTATTTTCTTCTTTTCTAGTACATATTATTGGTATTTTCATGATTTCAATGCATACTGTGATAGTATCAAAACAACTGATAAAATAAGAACATTACTTAAAAGATTAGAAATGAACTTTGCAAAAGGATAACATGTACAAATTTGTGAAATGATCTACAATTTTGTGGGTATTAATTAAAAAAAATGCTATAATGATTAGAGGATATTATAATAAAGAGTAGTACAAAAGGAATGTCTAAAGGTATGCTTACAATCACAAAAAGGCCAGAAATGAATGAATAAAATGAAACTAAGAAAATTCCTATTCTATAAGATTATAAAATGATAAGAAACTATAGACAAAAAATAAAATGAAGAAGAACCACATCAGAGAAAATGATATGTACAGAAGAAGTGGAAAGCAGGGTAGGAGCAGAAACAGCAATCAGAGAAAGCATCCGCACTATTCTCTCTTAGCAAGAAGGTGTTATATGGATCATCGAGGGACAACAATTAAGAGAAGAAACAACTCATCAACTCAAATTATTGTTTAAAACACACATAAATGATAAAAAAAAAACTAGTTAAAATTAGGCCGCAGATATCAACTTTTAACCCACTGATGCAACAAGATTGACAAGCAGTCTCATCAAAAAATTTCATGATGCAGACATAAGGATACATATCAGCTTACCTCCTTCTAGATAAATTGAATTATAGTGCATCTCAGCCCAGAAACTCAAGAAAATAATTGCAAGTGAGACAAATTTACAGGATGCTGTTTGGAAAATCAAATTCCCATACAAAAAATTCTTGTTGTATCAAGTAAATCACTGTGAACTATTCGATATCTTTACAATTGCTTGAGATGTTTGACTTCAAATTCTTTAATTTTGGATATAAATCCCGTCTTGGGTAAAAGCACTTCCCTGGATGACAACCAAATAATGTGAGAGCAGCTATAAATAAGACTCCAGAATTTTAGACCTCTTCATAGTCAACTCTCCTGACACCGGCCTTGTAGTTGTAGGTTCTGTAGCCCATTGATTATATATTTTTTCTTTAAAGTCAACTAAGCAAAGGAAACTTCCTAGTTTTGGTGATGGAAAACTTTGATTGAAATGCAAACTATATTATATTTTTGATAAATTCGAGGAGACTTCCATTCAGGAGCAAGTTTTGGCCATCAACAGGTACATCCTGTTTGTAAACTCTTTCTTTCTCAGTATCTGTCTATGTAAATTTATTTTCATTGTCACCTTGGCTTTCTCATAATATTTATCATTTACATATTTCAATTTGTTTCTGCAATTAGAGTATGTATGCATAGTAGTGATCTTGATCGAAAACATTTTTTTTTTCCAGTAACTCAAAAGCGATTTCTACTTTGAATATTCATACTATGTTTCATTTTCCATGTCATGCGATTGTGTATAGGTTAGATGAGTTCATCCTTGAGAACAAGCAAGTCTTCACAAAAGCAAGATGAGAGAAAACTCATGATAAGGAATGGAAAAGTTTTGCTAGAAAAGTTGATTGCCTCTTGCAACGGGAAACATAATCCTATTCGTAACTTCACTGCCGAAGAGCTCAACTCAGCAACCAACAACTACGATCCAGGGAAAGTTATAACAAATGATTTGTTGTATAAATTGTACAAGGGTTTGTTGCATGATCGTCCAATTTCTGTTATGAAGTTTGAAGACAATTTGGATGCAGACCAATATTGTTTTAATTCTATTGAATTTGCATCCCAAATGAGTCATAAAAACATTTTGAAGTTTAGAGGATGCAGTTTAGAAACTCAAATTCCCATATTGGTTTTTGAATTCGTGGCATACGGGACTCTTGCTGATCGAATTCATGATCCTCGTGAATTTCATTGTGAGCCTTTGCTATTGAAGCACAGGCTAAACATTGCCATGGAGATAGCTAATGCAGTTGCATATCTCCATGTCGGATTCTCCAGGCCAATTGTCTTTCGCGATGTTAAACCATCAACGATCTTGTTCCAGGAACAATATGTTGCTAAATTTTTCAATTTTTCTGTCTTGTCGTATTCCGGAAGGTGAAACGCACATAAAAGATAAGGTGATCGGAACATTTGGATTTGTTGCACCTGAGTACTTGATTACTGGTGTTTGCAATGAGAAGAGTGATGTTTATAGCTTTGGGGCATTGCTTCTTGAGCTTCTAACTGGAAAAAAGATAGATCTTTCTTCCTGTTTTGAAAATGGGGAGAAATATTTTTTTGCAGGAGATTGTGAAGAAACATATTGAAAATAATACTTTTCTTAAAATAGTAGATAATGTCATTGTTGGAGAAGAAGGATTGTGACCCGAAAAGGTTCAACAATTGCTTATTTATGCAAAGCTTGCCTTCAGATGCCTCTCTAGATGGGAAGAAGACAGGCCAACAATTGTTCAAGTGGCTAAACAACTCAGGCAAATTTATCAGTCTATTTAAAGTCTCTAGCTGTATTGATAACTGTAAATTTGAGAAGACATCGATGAAATTGAAATGAAGAAATCGGAACGAGGAATATGGCTTGAGAAGGAGCGTAAACTGCTTATTTATACAGAGCTTGCCCTTAAATGCCTCTCCAAATCAGAAGACGACATGCCAACAATGGTTCAAGAAGCTAAACAACCCAGACAGACATACAAGTGTTACATATATATGCTTGCAAAAGTTCAAACAGTTTATTTCAATAAATCAGTCTGCATTCATGCTTGTTTCCCATTTTTTTCTTAAGTTATTTGACCAGAATCCTGTTTCCACCGTGATTGAGGTGATATTAATTTCAAATTAAAAAGGAAAAGAGAAAAATGATAAACGAAAAGGGAACAGAAACTACTATTTTGATGTCTAAAAATGCTATAATGAGCAGAGGATATTATAATAATAGAGTGGTACAAAAGGAATGTCTAAAGGTATATTTACAATCACAAAAAGGCTAGAAATGAATGAATAAAATGAAACTATGAAAATTCCTATTGTATTAGATTATAAAATGTTAAAAAACTATAGACAAAATAAAATGAATAAGAAAGAACCACATCAGAGAAAATCTTATGTACAGAAGAAGTTGAAAGCGGCGTAGTAGCAACGGCAACAGCAATCAGAGAAAGCATCCAAGTTATTCTCTCCTATATACACCACATTGCAGAAAACTTCACCAGCCATTTTTGCTTCAAAATATCCACCACCACCACTTCTTTTTCTTATTTTCTAACACTGGCAATTCTGGGAAATAACAATAATAAAAAAAAAACAGAAAAGAAAATTTTATAATTCATCGACTACATAGCAATATCTTAGCAAGGTGTTATAATGGATCGTAGAGGGACAAGAATGAAGAGAAGATACAATTCATCCACTCAAATCATTGTTTGAAACACACGTACATGAAAAAAAAGCAAGTAGTCAAAATTAGGCCGCACATATCAATTTATATAACCCACAGATGACAATATTCACAAGCAGTCTCGTAAGAAAAATTCATAATGCAGGCATAAGGATATAAATTGGCTTACCTACTTCTGGATAAATTGAATTATAGTGCACCTCGGCCCAGAAACTCAAGAAAATAACTGCAAGAGAGAAAATTTAGAATTCATCTACCACATATTAGTGTTTCCAACAAGAAATGATAGCTTTGAAAATCTTGCCTCGTTTGGACTTTGGCACTTGTGGAAGGATCTCAATGTAACATGTATCCTTAAATGAAGTTATCACAAATATCTTGACACCATACTGCAATTATATATAAAAAGGGCATTAGTCATTAAAATCGGAATCTTTAACAATGTATAATTAATTTTACTCCTGAAGTGATCAATGTACCCTCAAGTTACTACATTTACAATTCTTTCATTAAGTCAATCTTGTCTTGCAAGAAATCAGCAATTTTTATAGTTCTCCAATCACAAACAAAACTAAAAGGAAAAACATGGCGCTATGATTTATAAAGCATCCTATAAAAGGAAATCAATTCAAGGTGAATTGATAACGTTTAAGCCATTATGTGATATAAAGGCATCGAATCAACATCCAAACTCGTAATATCTTTCCAAAATCTTGAAGAGACAGCCACAAAAATAAGAGGAGACACAAGAAAGATCTAGTCAAAGAAACTAGAAAGATAGGTTGTTGTCCCTACCCAATCTGCTGCAGCCTGCAACGTAAGATGATCACCCCATTCACTATTTCTGTTTCATCCACCACATAAAAAAGTATAAGCGTGAATCTCATTTAGCAACGCCTTTAAGGTAAGCACAAAATAATTGAGACAAGTAAATTACTTGCTCATTTTCTTCAAATAGTCACCAAAAGCCATTGGAACATATCCCTCGTAAATTTCTGGATGAGACTTAAGCTGCTGACATCAACGTGGAACAAGGCATAACCAATGTTTAAGCATTATGTGCAATAACATCATCAAAAAATATTCACATAAATTTACTGATCTGGATGCTTAACCAACCTGATTGATAACTTGTTCTCTAACAAACTTGTGGTGCTCAGAAGAACGGTAAAGCTGATCTGATAAAGCACGAAACTGGAAAATAATAAGAAACTAGTAAGAACTTTTCACAAACCAGAGAAGAAGCAAAAGTGAGTGAAAATTATGGTTTAGTGTTTGTTGTCCTTTTGCATATTGCAACAGACATGCGAACCCATGGCAATTGACAAAGGGAACTACATGGGTGTATATGAAACATGAAAGACATGACTGCCTTTTCATTTTCCGTGTCCTTCTTCAAATACCACAACACTAAACTCACAGGTTTCACAACTCAGTGAATGCACCATATAATAGATAATTGAGTATGAATGTGTAGTAAATGAGTTGAATATTTATATGATGGACAATTTACATTTGGAACAAATTATATTTTGTTCAAGAATTTACAGTTAACAACCAGCAAGAATAGATTGCAAAATGAAGACGAGCAAGTCCAACAACTAAAAGATATAGGTTGCAGCATAATATTTAATCACAATACAGATTAGACCAGTCCCTAAGGCATATATTCAGTTATTAAGTTTCAGGAGTATCTTCACAAGAATATTTACTACTAAACCAATGCTTCTTTACCCTCTCTAATAACCAGTAAAACACCTATATTTATGCATAATAGCTTTCAATTTAAAAAACCAACCTGACAGTTGCCGTCTCCTTGCACCTTATTTTCTACCAGATCATACAACTGCAACCTGAAAAAGAGAAAAAGGAAATGTAAACCAACTTGTGTTCATAGAAATTTAGCCAAAAACAGGACAGAGAGGACGTGAATATGTTCTTATAATTTGTGCAAACATACTGCATAGTAAATCAATAATCCATGATTTTAAGGACTAGAAATTCAACCCAACATTAGTGGAAGGGGCCTCATTAAATCCTAAACTTAAATCAAATTTGGACCCTAACACCCACTGCTCAATTGGCCAAAATAATTAGATTTCTATTTACAACCAATGAAGCAAAACATGTAACAAATGCCAACAAGATACATTATCAAAACTTTACTTAAGAAAAATCTCCCTTAGACTCCTCTTCGTTCCTTCCCTTTCTCTTCTTTAAATTCCCGGACAAGCTTCTGGTCTCAAGATCTTGTCTCCATATATTTGCAAATCAGAGTATGTGTTTCCTTACACCATCAACTAGGCCAATCCAATTTGATAATCATCATCAAGTGATTAACAAGATGTTTGCCACACATCAAATTCCCTAATTGTGTGATTGGTATAAAATTTGAATTGCCCACCATCAATATAGACACCACAAACAATGTCATATCACTAGCTCACAAATCCTTCAAACTTCATGAACTTATAGCTGACAATTAGATAAAATATACAAGGACACATACACTGTTTACCAACTAAGTAATGAAAAGATTGATCCAAAACCTGTCAAGTAGCCTTTGATGATCTGAAATCTCTTCATCAGCTGAAGGCATTTCTCCATTAATTTTGGGAATGTGCTGCTCATAACAAATTAGGAAAAAATAAGTCAATCAGAATAGCATTCCCCCACACCCCCACCTTCTCTTTTTTTTTTTGGGGGGGGGGGGGGTTTTGGTGGTGTTGTGTGGGGGTGAAGTACCAATTACCCAGCAATAGGTTCAGTGATTACAATTTCCAAAAGGCATAATGGAAAGTAAGTCATAAATTGTGATGAAATTCACTAATAACCAAAAGTAAATATGCTTGCAAAGACCTGAAACGAAAAGTATCTACCAGTGTGCAAAAGAAGTATTTCCAATACAATCCTTGAAGACAAACCATTTTAATCCTGAAACAAAATTAACTTAGCACCATACAAACCATACTTACAGGAACAGGAACCATCTGATTCAACCTCTTGCCCACTTCACTTTCAAGAATAGAAGACTCGTCCGTTATATCTAATTGACGCAGCAGGTCTTCTGGATAGTCCTCATCATTATCTGTCTCCACTTTCTCCTCCTTACTTTGATAATCTGCCACCACATGTTGAATAGAATCGTCCCTCTCTTTTTCGTTTTTGCCAGAACCATCTGTTGCCTTCTGATCATTCTCACACTCTGCACCTTATAAACAATAATATCACATCAAGCCTAAAATAAAAGAACAGTAAATCAGTAAATCAAATTGGCTGCTGCAGAATTTTCCACTACCAGAACTATGGTATCTGCTTGAAGGGCTGACCCAATTCTGTGCAATAATCGATACTTTCCCAGGATTAACAAACCCCGATGCTTCCGCAGCAGCAACTCGTGAGAGTTCCTCTTGAAGGGCATGTGCTATAACTTCATCATTCTCCACATTTACCTGTTCTGTTTCACAATAACCTTCTCTGACATACGCAACTTGACTAAAATCTGTGTCATATCGTGTAACAGTACTTTGTGAACCAGAATTGGAAAGAGTACAAACATCTAAAAGGTGATGGAGACCCCAGCGAACAAGGTCAGGATCTTGCTCATAAGTCATCATCTTGCTCATAGAGTTTCTGACAAACTGTCCAGGCCTATAAATTCCTTAATTTATGTATCTCTTCAACATAAATTTTCAAAAACTGGAAAAAAAATGAAAATTACAGCTTTAATCGATGCATTGCCTGGTGAAGAGATTTACACTAATAAAATCTCAGAAATTAACAAACAAATAAGCCAACTAGAATCTCAAGACACAATAGTTCATTTAAACTAAAAAAAAAAAAAAAGGTTCATTTCACATTGCATGTCCCTCTTAAGCAGGTCCTTGAAGAATAAATCTGTATAAATCCTACCCTTTAATAGGTCCCACAAAAATTGATGCTCTCAAGACTCAATCTGTGTCCTGAACTCCAAAGCCAAAAGCTTCTAACACAACACTAGGTGATGACCCCTAAAAAATGCCTTTAACTTATGAATGAAACTGTAATCTGCTCACTGAATTAAACATCTAAAACATCAATCATGGGTTCAACATATAAGCGAACAAAAAATGCAAATTTTTTTTTTAATCCTTTCTCTTAGACCAGTTAAAGAATAAGCATTTTGTTTATACAATAAAGAAAATTTTTAGACATTAATATACAAAATAAAAATGTTGAAAGAAATCACGACAAAATTCAACATTCCTATTTTTTTATTTTAAAAAAAAGTTAACTTCCACTCCAATCACTCAACCCCAAAACAAGAAACCCAAAACCCTAATCGTTATATTCAAAACCCAACATCTAAAACCAATCAAAAACCTAAAATTAAAAGTAGAGAATAGAAAAAGTTTCAAACTTGACGCTGCAATAAATATATACGTATAATTAATTAAACATAAATATATATTATAAAAAATACCTGTAGATTTCAATAAGAAATTGCGAGGATAACCAGAGAAAGAAACGAATTTGAAGAAAAGAATTGGAGATACTTATACGAAAAGTAAGTTAATTCTCTGCGTGTGCGTGTGAAATCGTTAAACCGCCGAAATATGACGTGGCACGATCTTAAGGTTTACCGGAAAGTCCCGGTTGCCTTGGCACGCGTGCGCTTCGTACGCTGTGGGTCCCTTATAATTAGGACGAGGTTAATGGGATTACGATATAATTAGTTAGTAATGGTGGGAATAAAAAAGATTTTGTTATATTATATGATTTTATTTTATTTTATAAATAAAATTATAAAATATAGAGTTTATAATTTTAAATATACAATTTAAAATTTTCATTATGCTTTATAAATTTATTTTCAAATTTAAGAATTTTTTGTTACCTCTTTTGTATAATTCAAACTTATTTTAATAAAAAATAATAATCTCAATTAAATAATACCAAAAATTCCGATTTTTTAAAATTATTATTATTATTGAATAACATTTAGTATTTTTTTATTATAAAAAAAATTACTTTCAAGTTATCGACATTATAATAATTTTTAAAATTTTATTATTATTTTTACAAGAGCAAAAATAAGAGTAAAAAGAAAATATTATTAGTATTACAAATATATAATTGGAGCCTTTAGTTATTTGTATTTGGAAAATAGGGTAATCATGAAAGAAGAGAAAAACATATGTAATTTAGTGGTGGGTGGGTGGCATTCACAGCAACGGCTATGAGAAATTTGAAAGTTAGTTGGAGAAGTTAAATGTTAGCTTGGTTGCATTGGCGCCTTCTTTACTCTCTACTTTTCTCAGCTTTGTATAATCTAAAAGCATTTGATTTCAGTTATAATATTCCTTTGTAACAATACATATTTTTAAGGTTTTTTTTTTGTTTATTTTTATTAACATGCAAGGGTTCTAAAGCAACGCATCAGAATACTTGCAATAACAAGCAAAGCCTATAAATGGATTCATTTGCATTGATAGAACCTTTACAATCATGTTGGAAAATCCAGCTTACTAATTAATTTACACATTCAGCAGAAATTACAGTCTGTTACATTGTCTCCATCATTCAAATAACAATACTAATTTATGTAGTTCCCGGTACTAGCTACCATCTATTTTTAACTTGTTATCACGACCTTAAGTCTCCATGTTAGCCAAGCCAAACACCCATTTTCTCCAAGAATTGGATCCACGAATCTTCTTTTCAAACTTTCTTTTCTGGTTATTTCAGGGGCATATTTCGTAGCCAAGCTCCTTATAGGTGTTTGGGGTGTTCCCATTTCTGTAGCCTCAACAATCTGGTTCAACATCTCCAAGACTTCGCTTATTTTTTGGGCGCGCTTTGGCCTGCCGTGCCAAGCACTTGTTGGCTAAAGCTGCGAGCTTTTGAGTAGAGTTGATAGAATACTTCCCTTCGAGCTTCGGGTCTAAAATTAAAGTGAACTTTTCAAGTCACTGAGGTGTGGCCTGACCCATTCCAAGAGCTTTTGCTCACTCTTGGGGCGGTTACGATCCGAAGGGTGCCTACCAGTGATGAGTTCGTAGAGGAAAACTCCAAAGCTCCACACATTACTTTTAGATGTTAGGTGCCCAATTACAATGTATTCAGGAGCTGCATATCCAATAGTTCCTACAACCTGTGTTTGAATATTAGATTAATTAGTTCCTCCAATAAACTTATCTCGATATCTAGAGAACATACAAACACAGACAATTAACACACACAGATATGAAACTTGATTATTATTATAATGATTAACCAAGTTTCATAAATCAATCACAAGGCCATCCATTTTGAATGCACTCAGTTAAATGATTATCTGAGAAAAAAATCTTCAACAACCTATATTATATGACTTAATGATAATCTTCAGTACTATAAACATACCGCAGTTGAGACATGACTTAGTCCATCTGAAGGTCCCTGCCTAGCCAACCCAAAGTCCGAAAACTTTGCATTCCATTGGTCATCCAGTAGTATGTTTGAAGATTTGAAATCTCTGAAGATAATCTGCACCAATAGTTAAAATAAAAAATGTTATTCAGTGACAGTGAGACGTTGATACAGGTTGAGAATAGAACAATCCCAAATTGTTCATAGAAACCACCTATAAGTCCAAAAATTTATAAGTTCAAAGCTCTGAATGTTGCACAACCAGCATAAGCTATCCTAGTCAAAGGTTACTCTCCATGAATAAACCAAATTCTGAAAAGCAACCTTACTTTAGATCAGTGATGTCAACCCCTGAACTACGAAAGCTGATTCGTCACGGTCAATTACCAACTCCACTTTAACCAATGTACGCTATCATAGCAGATACAACAGGAATTTCTCTGCTTTGAATGTTTAGCATATAGCCTCCTAAATCTTCTACTTGGGTTTTGGATTTTCCAGTCTACTTTTATAAGCTCAGTCAGTTGAATGAAACACCTTGGTTGTAGATTGGAGCAATTGAATTTTTTTCCCTCTTCTAATATGAGCCAGGAAAGTTAGCCGATCCGTCCTAAACTACAGACACAGTAAGTAATCTAGATGCAACGAAATCTATCAAGAAGGAAAAGTAACTGAAAGTCCATCCCTTCATGGAGGTATGATAAGCCACAAGCGGCATCCTGGGCAATTTTCAGTCTTGTGGTCCAAGGAAGAGTTGTCTGAAATCGACTTGACAAGTGATCCTGCACACTTCTGTTAG
>JAXCLQ010050735.1:3078-18917 GCA_035584115.1 Cedrela odorata | reverse complement strand
ACACACACACACACACACACACACACACACACACACACATATAAATATAATATTTATTATGATTCTTTTAAAACAAAAGTCAAGCATACTTACCTTTTGGTGATCATAACTAAATTAACTAAAGTATCTTAACCTTATACAACGTTCTAGAGATGGTAAATTGGCAGGCCCGGCCTATGAAATTGAAGCATATCGGGCTTATGTGTTGAGTTGAGCTACACCCGTATAGTACTCGTGTTGGGCTGGGCTGGGTTGGCCTGCTGGCTAATGCCAACCCAAAAAATTGTTTTATTCCTTTCCTCACCCATTTAATTTAAAATTAATTTTTTAAATGTTATAATTTGTATGTTAAATTGATTTAAAATAAATGGGTCAAAATTATTTGATATATAAATATTATTTATTTATTTATTATTATTTTTTTGTTATAAGTAATGCATTTTCTAATTAGATAATGAATTTTTTTAACATATTTGTTGATACGGCAAAAATCTTATATTTGTTGATACACCAAAAATTCTTTCTTGGATTTCGTGTACTAAAACAATCTTTTTCTTTTTTGCTCAACTACTTATTTAACCTGCGATCACAATCGGAAGCTAAGAGGATAAAAAATTAGTTGTTCGGTGAAAACTCTCCGATGCTTAAGTCAAGATTTTACTTAGGTAATGTCAGAGAGAGAGAGTTAAGGAGAATATAAACTCTTAATACCAGTGTTTCATGACATGTACCTAATCATCCTAGGTTTCCTTTTATAGAATGTTCAAGTCTCTCAAATTTAGTAAGATTTTATGGAATCTGGATGTAAAGATTTCATTATGCAAGAATCATGGAGATTCCATTTGATAAGCATAATTTTTTTTAGATTTTGTGGGATCTTGAACACTTCTTGCAGAATGTGTTTGCTGGGCATAGAACCCTTATTATGGAAGAATTCGAAAAAAGTTTGGGAAAGAAGTAAAACCTCCCATAATACATAATTGTAGAGAAGTCTCAGAAGTCTTTACTTGAGACTTCTTTAATTGCCTGAGGTGAGCTCTAGTGTTACATATTTGAGACCATTATCAACTGTAACTGAGACTTTCATGAAGAGGTCTTAGATGAGGTTCCAAAACAAAGCCTTCTAAGTGACTTTAAGAGGTCTCGACTCTCACTACTTTTGAGATCCTTATTATTTTCTGGACAATTCTTCTTGGATCAGGCCAGGCCTCAAGACATTCCTTAGCTTCTCATAAAACTCTATTATGAGCTTGTGGCCTATTGGGCTTCATATATACGTTGGGTTGTATACCCAATATTAGACCCCTTTGTCTTAGTCAAAAATAATTATTTTTGACAAAAACTAAAAACTTTCATCTAAAAAGATGCTTCTGCCTGCTTAACTTAAATGCCCAACTTGAAATTCGCCAGCTTCTTGCACGTGGTAGGTTATTGGATTTGTGGTATTATTGGTTAGTTTTGACAATTGTTAGATGATTTCTTGGGATTAGAAACCTTAGGCATTTACCTTCACGAGTTGTTGGTGATCCTAGAGCAGCTCTTGACTTTGTATTTTTCTTCCTTATGAATAGAGATAGATTCTATTGATAATGAGGCTGTCTCTAGAGAAAACACTCTTGAAGAAGAACAAGCTGTTATCCCTGTTCCTCATTTTGTTTCGATAAGGTGGAATTTGATACCATACGAAGCCGATTGGTTTTCTTTCATTACTCGAGAATCAGACTTAAAAGTCTATATTATGATTTATAGTATTCTTGAGGGGATTTATCTTAAGGTCCCTGAGGCAGATAAGCTCCCCAGCTACCTTCATGAGGGAGAAATTGCCTTTAACGGGGAACTGTTTTGCCTAGGAGTTAGACTTCCCCTTCGAACTTACTTTGCTCAAATTCTTGCATACTTTAGGATTTCCTCTTACCAACTGAATTTGAATAGTTAAAGGATCATAACTGGTCTATTTGTCTTGTGGCATTAGACTTCCAACTTTGACCCTTTTATTAAAGAAATTGAATATATGTATATATTAAAAACAAACTCGATAAAGATCATAAGATGGTATTATCTCTAAAATAGACCCAAAAAATAGAATCCCATCACTGGTAACCCCTATTGTAATAAGGGCTGGAAGAACAAATAATTCTTCGTTAGTGGTGACTAGAACCCTAGTTCTGATATCTAGGTGCTAAGATTGTTTGGGGAGGTAGTCACCTAGAGTGACTTACCTGGGTTAGGTCCTCATAGCTTGAAAATGGTGAGGGCAGCTAGATCATTGGTGTCTAACCAGAGAACTTTGCTCTCAGATGACAACCTGATCTTATCGGGTCTGGCAGGCTTTTGTGTGTTCAAAAGCCACTTGACTTTAGAAAAGATCTCTTAAAAGGATAAACATCCTATTGGTTAAGGGGAAGAAAGCTGAGAAAGCAACTCAACCCTAAAAACTGCTTCCAAGGGCTACGCCAGGGCTTTAATTTCTTCTGTCGCTGGTCTTTCTAGCTTAAAAAGGCTCACAGTTCCCAACAAAGGGGTGGTGATCCGAAGTGATCAGGTACCTCCTCTTTCCCATGCCCCACAAGCGGATAGAGAAAAAGGAAAAAGAAAAGCTATCATAATCGTAGTAAAAGAGAGGTCATAGAAGAAGAAGAAGGCATTCGGTCAGCTTGATGAAGAGATGGCTAAGCCGACTAGGATGCCTTAATTTCTTCTTGAGGATTTTCTTGTGAATAATGAGGAGTTCTTTAAGCACTTTCTACCCTGCCTCAACTAACAGGTTTTGGATATCAGACCAAAATATTTTGAGGCTGTGGCTAAGGCTTCAGGCATGGCATTGTTGAACTATTAAATAAAATGGTTGAGTTGGGTGAGTTGATTTACTCTGGGTTTTTGGATAAGTAGGCATTCTTTTTATTTTTCTCCTTTTAACCAATTCATGTTTATGTACTTCAAATCCATTACGCGGTTGTGCTACAACGAGATATCCTTATGGATGATCTTACAAGGGCATTCGAGGTTGAGAAAAAGACGAAGAAGGCGGAGCATAACTTGGTCATAGAGAAAATCAAGTTCAAGTTTGAGATAGGCAAATGGGCTTGGGAGTGGGAAGAGCTTTAGCTCAGATTGGATACAGTAGAGTCTTTTTATGTCGAGGCTAGTAGGAGGGTAGGCACTCTAGAGTCTAAGCTCAACAGATGGAGGGAGGAGAGCTAAAGACTCCTTTCAGAATCTAAAAGGAAGCACTAGAAGTTAGAACAAAGTTTAGATGTAGAGAGGAAGCAAAATATGCTCCTGTACAAAAAGATAGAGGAGAACGATAAGAAGATGAGAGCTTGAATCATTGATCAGGTTAATGAAAGCATCGACTTGACTTGTGAGACGTTTCAAGGCTAGTATCCACACTTGAATTTAAACTAGTTGTACGAGGCCTTGGGATGTGAGTCCCTGCATTGGGATAGAGATTTTTTTGGGGGAGTGTTCTCTGAGAGGGAGGTTTATCCGAACTTGAAAACCGTTTATGTGCCTCTAACGGAGTTAGTCGCTGGCCTTTTTGCTGAGCAGCCATAGACTACTGTCTTTGAGCTGGTTGAAGTCTCTTCAACTGAGATGGTCGAGGTTTCTTCTACTGAAGCTACAGAGACCATTCCTGCTATTGAGATTGTTCCTACTTTTGAGGCCATTTTTGCTTTTGAGACTATCTCTGCTACTGAGGCCACTCCAGTCGACCCAACTGACCCAGCCAATTATCCAGCCTACTCAACCCTGGTAATAAAATACATATAATATAATGAATTTGTATATTCATAGAATATTTTTGCCTTATAAGCCTTTGGGTTGCTTTGCTTCTTTTTTTATTCTTTTTAATATTCAACACTTATATTTCAATTCATAGGCTTCAACTGTCACCAGAGCGTATAACGCTTTTAAGAGAGATCTAACTTGAACTAAGTTAGATGAATAACACAAGATTTGTTAACATTAATCCTCTAACCTTCATGTCTTAAATTAAACATTTTTAAACAAGAACCATGTTAGTTTTAACTTTTTAAATTTAACGAATTTAAGATGCTATTACCCTAACTTGAAATTGTTGGTGATAATATGAGAACTATTCACTTCCTTCTCAAGATTTAATAAGACCTCAACTACTCTTGCTTCTAGATAAGAGTTAAGGGTAATGGCTAAAGAATAATTATGCCCTTATACATCCTAAGGTTATGCTCCAGGTTTATTCAGGTTTATGGATAGGATTGTCTTGTGAAGAATAAAGAAACTTAATCATTTAGGAACCACTATACTCTTGCTTGCTTTGAGATTATTCTTGAAGCTTTTTTGAGCTGTGGATATTATTATTCTGAGATGATTTGAGGATTTAACATTCTAGAAACCATGCTTGTTCTTCGTTTGAGGTTGTGCTCAAGACTTATTCGAGCTAGGGGTAGTATTACCTTAAGATGAGGGTTGAGTATAATTTCCTAAGAATCTTTTTCACTTTTCTATATCCTGAGATTATGCTCAAATCTTATTTGAGTTGAGGATAGTATTACCTCGAGCTGAATAAAAGATAAATATCTAGAAACCAGGTCACCTATATTTAAGCTTTGAGAGGATATTACCCCGAGATATATAGATAATCTAACTGTCTAGAAACCATTCTTGCTCTTGTACATCCTGAGGTCATACTTATGGCTTATTCAAGTTATGGATAATATTACTTCAGAGGTAAATAAGAAGTGAACATCTGGGAACTAGGTCACCTATACTTGGGCTTTGAGAGGATATTACCTCAAGATGTTTGAGAAATAAGAGTCTGGGAACTAAATCACCCATGCTTAGGTTTTGAGAGGATATTACCCCAAGAAGTTTAAGAAATAAGCGTCTAGAAACCAAGTCACCCATGCTTGGGCTTTGGGAGGATATTATCTCGAAATGTTTGAGAAATAAGCATATGAGAATCAAGTCATTCATGCTTGGGCTTTGGGATGATGTTATCTCGAGATGTTTGTACCTTATTATTCCTTTGGCTTGGAGTCATCTACTAGTCAATGTATTTTTTCAGAAACTTTTTGGTGAAAAATAATAACTTTATTTATTTCTAAGACAAAAGATGTTACAAATCCTTGATGATTTTAAGGGTAATACAACTTTAATCATTTCGTGTTCCATAGTTTCCTGACCTTATTCTCAGCTAGGGATTCTAGTTTGTAAACTCCGAGCTTGATGATTTGGATGACTTTGTATGGTCCTTCCTAATTAGCTCTGAGAACACATTTTCCTAATATTTTAGTGTTCAAAGTTACTTGTCTGAAGACCTAATCTCTAACTTGAAAATATTAATGCCGAATGTATTTTTTTGTAATATCTGGTCACTCTTTATTAGTAGGCCACTGCCTTTATCATTACTTGATCCCCTTTTTTTCTTTCAATAGATCTAGCTCTAAGCGTAAGTTCTGATCATTGGATGCCTAGTCATAGATGGTGATCTGAAAAGTTGGTACCTCCACCTTGATGGGAATTATTGCTTCGCATCCAAAGGCGAAACTATATGGGGTTTTGCTGGTCGCCACCTTTGGGGTGATCTTATAGGCTCAAAGGACTTTAGGAAGCTTGTCAATCTATGCACCTTTGTGCTCATTGAGCTTCTTCTTAACTGCCTTCTTGATGACTTTGTTCACAACTTCCACTTGTCTGTTGGCTTTTGGATGGGCGAACGTTACAAACTTGAGATTAATAGAAAAATTCGTGTAGAATTTTTTGAAGTTTGAGTTGTCGAACTGCTTTTCATTGTCAGTGACCAGTTTCCAAATCGATAAATAATATTTTGCTTAACAAATACCGTGATCCTTTTCTCAGTGATGGCAGTTAACAGCTCGGCTTCTACCCACTTAGTGAAGTAATCAATAGTCACTATTACATACTTTGTATTAGCTCGCGCGGGAGGTAGGGGTCCAATGAGATCTAGTCTCTATTAGGAGAATGACCAAGGTCTCGATAAAGATGTTAGCTTTTCATGAGTTTATTTCTGAATGTTGTCATATACCTAACACTTGTGATAAGCCTTTGTCACTTGAGCTATATCTTGTAAAAGTGTCTGCCAGTAATACCCTTGTCTTAGGATCTTGTATGTCATGGGCCAAGCTTCACCATGTCCCTTACATACTCCACGATGAATTTCTTCAAAAATTCGAGCTACCTCTTCGGGTCTGAGGTATTTGAGATATGGGGTGGTGTAACCCCGTTTGTACAATTCTCCGACCTATTTTTGATATTTCTCACCTCATCCTTGTTCTTTAGAAGCCTTTTTTCTTGTATGTAAGATCTTATCTTTTCAATCCAGCACTGGCGAGGGTCAAGCTGAGCTACGAAAAGCTGATTAATGCTTTCATTAGTGCTCTTATACTCTAGTATTTTGATTGGGGTTGAGGCTGAAATACTTCCTTTGAAGGTAGATGTAGAGCCCATAAAACTTGATATAACTTAATTGTATTTGAGTTCATTATTAGATATGAATTATGACGTAAAAGGTTTCAAGGAAACCTAGTTAAGCTATGCATGTAAAGCTAACCCGGAATTCAGGCATAATATGTTATGGACATATATAGACTTAAGTAAGTGATTTTTCATTTCTATTATTTTCATGATAATTACAAATAATATAAGGACTAGAATGTAGAATTTTTAAAATTCAAGGGGTGGAAATGCAAATCACCATGAGTTAGGGGAAAAAGTATAAATAGTAAAGGTGTGGGCCACCATTAAAAATATTAATATATTTATATTATGGTTTAACAATATTACTAAGCTAAGCCTAAATATTTGCTAAATAAAGTCCAAAATTATTAATTATATCCAAGCCCAAGTCTAAGTTAATTAATCCATAAATTAAGCCCAAAGGAACCTATTTCTTTTATAAATTCTCTATATAATCTCCACTCTCCACTTGTCATGATCTTAACCTTCCATGTGTCACCTTATTAGTCAATTTAGATGATGTTTGGATGAGGATAAATAAGGACCAAAATAAGTGTAAAATGAGGTGGCAAGCATATTGGCCATTGGATTAGGTTAAATAATCTAAGCCTTTCATTTGTAATGGTTAATAAAATATAATAATTGATGTTTTAAGTCTTTAATTGAGACAAAAGAAAGACAAGAACATAATAGCCACGTGGAAGCCAAGGTTTGTTATATTTTAGTTATTAAAAATTCTAGAAAATCATTTATTTATCTAGTAAAATGTAGACAAAAGAGAAAGAAAGAAAACAAAAAGAGAAACAATAGCAAGGAGGGCAAAACCCTGAGCTAAGGGAGGAGAGTAAGGTGAAATTTGATCAAGCAAGTGAGGAAGAGAGGGAGCCAAGCTAGGTGAGGAAAAGGAAAAAGAGAAAAAGAGAGAAGAAGGTGAAGAAGTTTGGTATTTAACAAAGTGGTAAGTGTAAAGTTATATATATATATATATATATATTATATGTTCATTTATCAATGATTTGTAGACTTGATTGTGTATTGTATTTATTTATGTTAGAATTTGTGAAGAAATTAAATGTGTAATGTACTTGTAGTGAGATATATACACTATGGATTGTTATACGTATGTGTGTATGTATGTTGATGATAAAGAAAGTAGAAGGTGGTAAAAATTAATGGGTGATGATGTTGAAAATGTGGGTGATAAGTAGAAAAGGTTATGTGGCAGCCAACTGAACTTGAAATGGTTGAGTTATAGTGATGTTTAGTTGTTGAAAAATAATGTAATAAAAGTGAGTTTATATGTAAATGTTGTGGGTAAATGGTGGTTGAACATTGGGTAGCAAGTGAAGCATGAAAATGGTTGTAAACTTGTAATTGTGAAATTTATATATATTTAGAGTAGATTTTACTTTTACTGAAAATAATAGTGACCTTAAATTGACAAGTCATAAAGTTCTATGAAAAATAGACATGTAGAAGCATAATATATATAAAGATTAGCTCATTTTGTCGAGAGACAAGATCACAAGAAAATTCAGAACATGGATGTCCTGCCAATAACAATACCCTATTTTCTAGAGTCATATGTCGAAAACTTGTCAAAACTTAGGTAATTGGAGTCAAAATCTAAATATTTAAAATGCGGTGAAAGCTAGACTCATAATAGGGTATGTCGCCAAAAATCTAAGTCAAGATACATTGTTGGTTTTGTGCCGTACACATTTGTCGCAAGTGTAGGATGTACATTATTGAATAAAATGGTCCTTATAACAAAGTTAATTAGTGAAGTGGGGAAAAAAATTTTAGATTCGAGATAATAAATACTTAAAATATATTGAAGTTTTATTAGGTGGCAAATTCAAGCATAATTTATTTATTTATTAGATAGATATGTTATATTAAATTCTAACAAGAAATCGTTTAATTGTAGATTGACAACTAGAACTTTTGACGCCAACGCTTTAAATCAAATACCATAGCGTGTAACAGGTGAGTAGATTGACATGTTTTTAAGTTTTTAAATAAAACAATTTAAATGTATATTTGTTTACACAAATTATTGGAATTATAAATGAATGATTTTAATTTAATAATCGATTTATGTGTTTTGTTTTATTTTGTTTGATTTTTCTAAAATATTGTTTGGATAAAATACGAACATGTGAATGTCTGAAAAATGTTTCGAGTTATTTAATTACTTTATGAATTCATTGCTTATAATTATTTTATATATGAAATGGAAATAAATTTGAATGGGAGTAAGAGTGAAATTTAGTAAATGTATTTGAGTATCTATGATTTGTTTTCTGTGGACGGAGGATTTGAAATGAAATGATTTTATGTGGATACATAATGTATATAATAAACATTGTGAAATGGATTTTTATGTTTTGAATTGGTGTACCGTGCTCTTGGTAGCATATCTATACATACATTCTTTCCTTATTTGGGAGAGGCGTAAGGGAGTGAGATAATGTCTTTTTGATATGGGTAAAATTTTCAAAGAGGTTCGATTTCTGATTGGTGGACAAGGAGTTCCTACAAGGCTGTAGTGGTCGGACTGGTGTGCGGTAGACCAGAGCCGTTACATTTCTGAATAAATTGGTGTCTTACACAATACCTTTTATCCAAGCTAACGTTAACGAGAGAACTAATAAAATTGTTTTATATGCTAGTACAGAAAACCTCTTTAGCGGATCTCGAGATATTTACCGGGAATATCTTAGGGGATAGTTTCTGGGTAAGCCCAGTTTATTTTATCTTATTTGAAACATCCACAAATTTAAGATACCAAATTGTTTTTATTTCATGTATTGATTTTGAGAGCATGAATTGAAAATGTATGTGCAAATTTATGTTTGATTTAAATTGGATATTTGTTCTTGTCTGATTTGAGTTATTTATTTAAAAAATTTTGTTGTGACTTATTATAATTTAAAGGTAATACTCTTATTCCTTTTTTAAATATTTTCAGATTATTAATGTCCATCTATTCATTAAATCTTGTACTTACTTTTTATTTTAAAAATATTTTTAGATAGGGCTAACTGTATGGAGGTCGTCATCCACTTCCCAAGCATAGATTTGGTTGAAGTTTGCAAGGTATTAAAGATTTTGTTAAGTATACAGTGATTTTCACTATTATGTAAAAATATTATATATGAGATCCATAAGCTTTGTATAATTATAGGGTTGTCAAAAATATTAAAATTATGAATATGATGTAGTTATATAAATATGTGTGTGTATATATATATATATATATATGATATTGTGAAATTTTATGTAAATAGATGTGATATTAGAAAATGTGTGAGCCTTACACATTCATGGGGAATACTAGTAGAAAGCATGTCTCGCAAGTGTGTGATGATTGTTACGTGCTTGAATCTACGGATCAGAACTTGACAATAGAGGCCAGTTTTGCTAGTATGTCTGTCCTGAAGTTTTATGATCTTAAGATCTATTTTATAGTGACAATTTTCAGAGTGCTCAAGAGTTGCTTAACTTTCTCTAAGTAAGCTTGTATGTTTTTTTTTCGAGTCTAGAACTGTTCATCTATTTAGCTAGCTATTAGTTGGGAATCACAGTGGATGTTCAAGTCTATAATCCCTAATACTTGAGTCAACTTGATCCCTGTAATTAGAGCTTTATACTTCACTCATTGTTAATGACCTTAAAGTTGAATTTTAAGGAATACATTACCTTGATCCTATTTAGGCTTATAAGAACAACTTTAACTCCTCCTCTTTGCACATTTGAGACTCTATCAATAAAAAGGCTCTAGATTGGCTCAATTATGTCTAGGATGGTTGGATCTTCTCGTCCTTGATAAGAATGCTCTCTTCCACAATTTGGTAGATGAAGAGGTGCTTAGCCACTAACCTTTCGGCTATAAAGTTTGACAAGTTCTGCCTTTTTATTACTTTTTTAGGTTGATAGCTGATTTCATACTCGTTGAGGTCAACTAACCACTTCACTAGTCGACGTAATAGATCGGATCAGTGTAGGATTTGTCTCAGGGGCTGATTTGTTAGTACTATTAATTGATGGGCCTGGAAGTATGGTCGCAATTTTCTTGCTGCTACTACCAACGCTAATGTTAGCTTCTCTGGTCGGAGATATCTTGTCTTGGTGTCCAACAGTGCCTTGCTGGTGTAGTAGATTAGACGGTGGATATTCTCAACATCTTTTTTTATGAAGACTGAGCTCATAGAATGGTTGCTCACCACAAGGTAAAGGTACAACACGTCTCTTGATTCTTGACTTATCAGGTGTGGTGGTGATGCAAAGTACTGTTTCAGCTTTTAGAAACTGCGTTCGTATTCCTCAATCCATTCGATTTTTTTTCCCTTTTTCATGATCTGAAAGAAAGGGAAACACTTGTCCGTAGCCATGAACAGGAACCTGTTTAACACTGTTAATCGCTTTGTTAAGCTTTGGAGTTCTATAGTCGGCGCCAAATGTTCATGTAGCAAAAATCTTTTATTGGACTATGTGCACTAGCAACAATCTCCTTCTTCTTTGCTCAACTGCTTACTTAATTTGTGATCACAATTAGAAACTAATGGGATAAAAAGTCGGTTGTTCGGCGAAAACCCTTTGATGCTTAAGTCAGAGTTTTTCTTGGTAATTCTAGAGAGAGAGTTAAGGAGAATATCGGCTCTTAATACCAGTGTTTCATGATGTGTACTTGATTATCATTGGTCTTCTTTCATAGAATATTCAAGTCTTTCAAATTTAGTAAGATTATATGGAATCTAGAAACAATGATTTCATTGTGTAAGAATCATAGATGTTCAATTTGATAAGCATCTGTTTTTCAAATTTTATGGGATCTTGAGCCCATCTTGCAGAATGTGTTTGTTAGGCATAAGACCCTTATTATGAAATACTTCTACTCCGCCAAAGATCTTTATTGTGGAAGAATCCAGAAAAAGTTTGGGAAAGAAGTGAATCATTTCATGATACGTAATTGTGGAGAGGATTTAGAAGTCTTTACTCGAGACTTCTGAAATTGCCTAAGGTGAGCTTTGGTGTTGCATGTCTGAGACATTATAAACTGTAATTAAGACCTTTATGAAGAGGTTTCAAGATGAGGTACTGACACGAAGCCTTCTAAGTGATCTTAAGATGTCTCAGCTCTCACTACTCCTGAGGTCTTTGTTATTCTTTAAGTAGTTCTTCTCAGATCAAGCCAGACCTCAGGACATTCCTCAGTTCCTCATAAAACTCTATTTTGGATTCGTGGCCTATTGGGCTTCATATATACGTTGGGCCGTATACTCAACAATATTCATGGAATTTCTTTAATTAATGTTATAATATTTATATGTAAAATTTATGAATAAATAATTATTTATTTATTATAATAACAAAATATCAAAACACACAAATATATATATATATGGGTTAAAACTAATAAAATAAATGAAAAAATTAATAATAGTAATAATAAGGAAAGAAATGTAAAACAAACATTATAATATAAATAATAAAAATATTAAGTTAAGTGGGCTTGTAGGCCTGGACTTGGCCTGAGCTCATGACAGGCTCATAACTTTAGGGTTGACCCTTTTGCCACCTTTATGATGTTCAAAATAAAGAATTGAGAATAATGTTTTGGTAAGAGGTATTAAGAGACAATCAAGTAAATCTTAATCACTAAGAATTATATTAACTTCTCTCACAAGGAAATTAAAAGAGAAAATAACTCTATTGAACTTAAAGAAACTCTGTGCACAAGACAAACTCAATAATCTTTGATAGCAGCCATAAAACTCTAGCCCAAAAGGGTAAAATATTTATAAATTTGAAGGGCTGCTTGAGCGTCAAGTTAGCGCTTGGCTACTATTTGGCACAGGCAATGTTCACCACATTGTTCATTGTTCACACAAAGACATTGTTTACAACTCAAGTCTCAGATGAGTGCTCTCTCGGTGGTCAACTACTATTCATGACGATGTTCATTGTTCATATACATTATTCACACGTTCGGTATTGATCGCATATACTATTCATATGTACTAGCTACTAAAATATGTGCCACAATTCAACAATAAGATTACATGAAAATATTGACCCCTAACTCATAAAACATTACATTCATTATCTATACATAATTACACACACACACATACACACACACACACACAAACACTTAGGAAAAGTAAGTGTTGCAATTCTCCTTTTCTTAAAAGAATTTTGCTCTCGAAATTGCCTAATTTACTATTTAAACAACCTAGGTTTTGATAAAATCACATGACTTACAAGAATCCACAATGTTCATATGATTACCTAACTAAGTTGCTTAGTATATATATATATATATATATATCCTTAAATCTTAAAATAACCATAACTTATATTTGAGGTGCTATAGGTGATGGTCCTTCATGACTGAGACAAATTTAACCAAACTTTGGAAAAAAATATATCATCCTCTTGAGTGTTAGCTTTAGATTACTCAAAGATGGTGAAGAACCTAGTTGACCTTAACCGGGTGAGGTCTTGTTTCTAAGGAGTTTTTCAAACTTGGGGCTAGGCCCTCGCTTTAGGCTTGCTTTATTAAAATTTTTAATCATTACAAATAGCCTTGTTCCAATTAAACCTTAATGCTTGATAGGCTATAGCAAGCATGTACGTCCTCTAGTGTAAAGTCAAGCAAATCAATTCAACCTTGTAGGAACTTCAATCTTTCTACCTATTTAGGCCTTACCTAAACGATAATGTGAACTAATATTACTTCATTGCTTGGAAGAAGGCGAGGAAACATGTTGTGAATTGACATTACTTCATTGCTTGGAAAAAGCCACAATAGTAATCAAATTCCAAAACAATAAGTAAAAGTAAATTAGAGAGATAAAAATTTATTAACAAAGGAAAACCTTATGATGAATTCTTCACAAGATAAAAATCTTCCTAATTGATATAGGAGCCAACAAAATATTTTACTAACTAAAGAAGAATTTACAACCGTAATTTAATACAAAAACTCTTATCACTCAAATCTAAATAGCTCAACAAGTGACTCACTTTAAGCAATCGGGTGTTCAGAAATCTGAAATCTTCTTTCTTATATAAAATCCTTGAGCGACACATTCACAAGGCTAGAACTCTAGCTACAAATAACAATCATAACTCTAAAGACTTTTAAGTTAGATTTGGGTTAAAAATAATAGCAGAGTTTATCAAAAGAACACATAAAGAGAAAAATTTGTTCATTAAAGAATTTCAATAATTTTTTCTTTGAGAAAAAGGTTGGAAAATAAGTTACATAAATCTCTCAAGCCATAAATTAGCATCAATTTGGTGGATCGCCTAGATAACATGACATTAGAGCATTGTTCACATGATACTGTTTATTACTTGGCACTATTCACCGCTAGATCGAGAATTAAGGCGTTATCTAGGTGAAAATATTCTATGAAAATTCTGTTCACCACTCAAACACTGAATCAAACTCAACCATTTTAATACGAAATGAATCAACGTAAAATATAAACCTAACAACATCAAATGAATATGTAACATAATTTCATCTGTCTCTCTTCTTTTTACTCAGTGAATTTATATGTTTTTTTTTTTGTTTTTTTATTTTTTTTCTAACAAAAGTTTTTGGTTTTCTCTTTTGCAGTTACTTGGGAGTCCAAACCAAAATTTTCCAATTCCCATGTACGAAGGTTAATGCTGCATTGGTCGAGCCACGTAGTCCGGAAGAACTCCTTTCTCCACTGCCACTTTGGCGGGCTCAAGACTTGTCGATCCCGCACCCGATGACGCGTCCGAAAGAAAGGGAAAGGGTAAGCTTTATCCTGTCCTCATTTTATTTTTCTTGGTCTTCTACTTTGATATTAGTTTGATAATTGTATATATGTAGATTTGTTAAGAAATAATATTTTTCTAATGATATTGTTTTAAGATATAGAGTATCTCTTTTGACATATCGATGAGAACATATTTGAATACAATTGTATTGAGCTAAGTCTTAGCACATGATATGAAAAGAGTTGCACATCACAAGAAGAATTATGAATATTTCATACGAACTATAGAAAATAAGACGTACCTTTCAATGGATCTTTTATGGATAAATCACTACCAGAGAGTTCTGGGATCGATCACAAATCAAAATTTTCTTTTCAATTCACAAGCCAAAATCCCACACTCTTAACCCACAATCTCTCAATTTTCTAGTTCTGTATTTTTTCTTTTCCATCTATTTGTTTTCAGTCTTTTGATCACGTAGTTAGTCATCTTATTTATAGATGCTTACGAATAGAAAACTCAGTTTACGTGCAATTAGAAATCAAATGGTTAGTTGTGATATGAATACAACTGTCCCATATTCTTTATTCATATTAGATAAGGATATCACTTATTCAAAATGCATAGTAAACCTTTTTCACGGACCAAATCAGGTTAGCTCTTTATGTACAATTCAATGAGTAAGTTCAAGTCCCAACATGTAAATATTACTGTCGCAATTCAAAGATTTATTTTATAATTATTACTTTTTACATATGTTATCATGCATGCTGATAATTAGCATTTAAATATGATCAGCATTTGCTTGCCTAATATGCGTATGTATATATATAATTGTCTTATTTACTAATTAGGAGATGGTATGAATTTGAATAATAAATGATGGTTTAGGCATAAAGGTTTGAGCCCCAATAAGAACAATAGATAATGTTTGATGCATCATTTATAGCAAATTACTAATTTTATGCTTGTGATAAATAAAATTTAAAATAAATAACATAAAAAAATTGAAATATAAAATATAAAAATTAAAATAATTAATGTAGAATTTAAAAGATATAATATAAAAAATTTAAAATACAAATATAAACTATAAAATAATTAATATAGGTATTGAAAAAAATTGAATACAGCGTAATTAAATCTAACAATTGAACAGAACTTGTCCTACATCATAAGTCAAAGGTACATCGACAACATATATCTTTGGTAGATGGCGAAACATTCTAAATGCAATATTGCATTGCGATCTTACCATACTCCTCATTTATGTATTTGAGGAAGGGGGACCAACTATAGGAGCAGAATTTGTATGCTCCTCATCAATATATGCCGCATCATCAATTAACCACGCCACATCAGAAGAAAGTCAAGAAGTCCATGTGAAGGAGTCTGTCAACATTATTACTTATAAAACACTAACATTGTAATTATTTTTGAGGACATTTTTCTAAGATTCATTAAATCCCAGACATTGCAACTATTTTTGGGTACTCTTTTCTCAAATTCATTAAAACACATTCATGCAACATTATAACTATTTTTGGAAACTTTTCTCTAAGTTTCATCAAGACGCATTCACTCATTTGTAACAGAGAGCATTATAGAGAATA
>JAXCLQ010050714.1:0-14173 GCA_035584115.1 Cedrela odorata | reverse complement strand
AAAAAAAAAAGTAAAGTTTAGTAGAATTTTAGGTAAGGTATATATCATTATTCTATTAAAAGACAATCTTATTAAGATTTTAATAGCAACTATAAAAGTCTGAAATTTATAAATAAAGGCAAAAGTAAAAAGAAAGGGATATGAAAATTTTTTTAATTCTTGGCTGTGATGCTATTAAAAGCATCCGAAAAAGGCATTAGAGAATCAAAATGAGGACTTAATTATTATTATTTTTTTTCAAAAATTATACACACAATCATCTCAATTTTAAATTAAAAAAGATAACATTTACTGACTTAGGCATCAAAGGATTATTGTTGGAACTTTGGTACCCCTGATTCATTTCTACCACACAAGAATCATTAAAACACTAGCAAAATAGTCTGAGTTTATTGTGTAGTCAATCAACTCGAGGACGTTCCCAAAGCCCGAGTGGATTTCGATAGATTTGTTCCCATGAAAAAATAAATCAAGTGTTAACATTTGGTAGGCAAAAATCAAGTATAAACAGTTGGCACTGTTCGTGAGAAACTGAACAAAAAGTTGTCATTAGCATGAGATATGGTGACTTTTAAAGAAAATAGTGTAAGTAGAAGATATGAGGATGAAGAACATGAAGACAAAAGCAATAGCTTAGATGAATGCACACCTATAGATCCAAAAATTGCGGGTGGAAACGAGATTCTAAAACAAGCAAACAAGAAGAAGAAAATTTTGGAACTCCTAAGAACTTTAGGCACTGAGGCAAAAGAAATACTCGCTGAAGAAAATGCAAAAGTATAATATAAAAAGTGACAAAAATTAAAAATTAAAGAAAATAAAAGAGATTTGGAGAAATGGCAAACAAAGACGGGGAATCTCCCAATAAGCAAGTGAACTTAGGCAAGTCGGTAGCAAAGTTAATGGTAGCATAAAAGGGGAAATTCCCAACACAAAATAATGAAGAAGAAGAATAAAGGAAGCAACAAAGGTTGCCTTTGTTAGTGTATGCTCTAGAACCCATTAGTGTTGTCGTTTTTAAGGTTATAAATCTTATATTATTTTATATTATTAATGAAAGAATAATTCTTTATTTACATACGTAGGCTGCTTTCTTTATTGAATCATGCTATATATTAAAGTATGTATGTGAATTATCCAAATAATTCATTTAATAGTTAAATAAAATTATTAAAGTCGTTTCCTACTAATGTGATATTGATTGGACAGTTTTATCACATAGTAGGTATATTAGATACCGCCGATAACTATCATGAGATGATATTATGTAGGTGATAATGAGAGTCATGTCATAAGGGCATTAGTATTAAGAAATAGTTAGAGAATTATTTTTCAAACATGACCAAAGGACGATAAATCACGTGGTATGTATGTAGTCAATGATTTATTGTTAGATTGTACTAGTGTGTAAAGTGATCTTTTGACCTGAGACATTAGAATCGGAGCTCATACAAGTACACATGATTCATATGGTATATATGTACGAGACTAGTCATGTCTTGTACAAATCATGTGGTATGTATGTAGTCATGATTTATTGTTAGATTGTACTAGTGTGTAAAGTGATCTTTTGACCTGAGACATCAGAGTCGGAGCTCATACAGATACACATGATTCATATGGTATATATGTACGAGACTAGTCATGTCTTGTACAAATCATGTGGTATGTATGTAGTCATGATTTATTGTTAGATTGTACTAGTGTGTAAAGTGATCTTTTGACCTGAGACATCAGAGTCGGAGCTCATACAGATACACATGATTCATATGGTATATATGTACGAGACTAGTCATGTCTTGTATAAAAACCGATTTGGTTATGCGTTATTCGTATTAGCCTTTGGATGATGGTTGAGACAAGATCCGTTGGTTTGAAATTAAAGTGAGAGTTTCCGTTGATTCTCGCTATGTTGAGTTCCTAGATGAATGTTGATAAATGTTTGAAATTAAAAATCTCTAGTCAGAGTAAATTTTAAAAACTCACACAAAGAGTTCTTGTTAAAGAGTTCAGGACATATTGCTTGATATTTTGTGAAAAAATCAAGATTAGGGTTTTGGTATCCGTGATCCCTTTCTTGATTATGATTAGACAACGAAAATATTTTATCTATACGGTATGTACAATCATTGTAAGGTTTGATGAAGAAATTCTTTACTGTGGTTTAGGGGCCGTGACATATTGCTAGATATTACCCATAGTCGTTGAGTTTGTTGAATAGTTTAAAACCAAAAAATTCGGATACGACTGATGGCTAACCCACGATAAACCTTTATGGTCACATCAATATCCTTGTACATTAAGAAGTTATGAGAAAGAATTAAATATTATCCAAATGAGGGCTAGCACCTTTAGGGATAATATGGGGCCGAAAATATATATATAAGTGTTATATATATTAAAAATTCTTTAAGTTGTTAAAGAATTAATCTTTTATACTTTTATATAATTCAATGTAAATTACATGCTTAATAGATAATGTTGATTATCCAAGGACCAAAATATTATGAAAAATTACTTTTCATAACCTTTAATTAATTATAAATTAATTTTACACTAATGTGAATAGTTTCCTTAATGGTTAAGGAAAGATAAATTTATAATTATTAATTTTACAAAGGGCTCCCACATTAAATAAGTATTTGTCAAGGGGTACAAATATAAAAGGACACTTAAAAATCTAATTTAAAATGGTGTATTAGAGCAGTTACGAGAATGTGCTAGAAATTGGAAAAGAAAAATTCTCTCTATTTGGCCTAGCTTCATTTACTTGCATTTGGTGGGGTAAATTGAAGAGACTTGGTACTTTTCAAATTAATTCATTAGATTTTACTTGCTAAGACAAGGTATGTTTGATTCTTTACCTTGATTTTAACATATAATATATATATATATATATATATATGTTTTAATTTGTGCATGTGATGCATGAAAAATTTAAAAGTTTTATTGCATGATTAGGCCATAGATCACTCTTACAGCCTTGTTAACAGTTGCAATTTCAAATAAATGACCAGAATGAATGACAACTTGAAAAATCACATGAGAGTCGAGTAAAGAACTGAGGAAAACCACCCACAAAAAAATTATCACTAAGAGACGCAAGGCACATTTTGCTAGAAAAAAAGAGACGAGATGAAGAAGAACAAGCGATGAGACAAAAGTGGATAAACAATGAGATCTTACTATAAAAAGAATATTTCTCAACTAAATAAATGATATACCAAGAGCCAATTCCTGGCCAAGATGTCCAGAAGAGCTACAAAAACTTAGTGAGGAGTTTTTGTAATATCCCGTATTTCGGTGGGCATTGTTGAAATTAAGTGAAATTAAAATTGAGTGGGCTTAAGTGTATAAGTAAATTTTGAGCCCAATGATGTATTTAAACTCATGAGTTATATTTTAGGTCTAAGAATATAGATTTAGCCCACGAACAATGCTTAGGCCTAAATATGGAATCCGAGCCCATTTATTTTCTTCAAATCCTAGCCCTCCATTTATTTAATGTGCTGGCTTAATTTTGTCCATATATTAAATTAAATAATTTGATTTATTTTTGGCCAAGTAAAGTGGAAGCAAGTTAGCAAAATTTTAGCCATGAATTTCAAGTTTTAATTTAAGCCATTGATTAAATTAATTCATAATTAAATAATTACAATGTTGATTTTTTATTTAAGAAATGAAGAGATGAAACCATAAGAAGGAGAAGGAAGAAGGAGGAAACGACCAAAGATGAGAAAGGAAGAAAGAAAGTGAAGGGAAAATGGAGATTATGTGAGTTTGATCTATGGATTTTGGTTTATAAAATTTTGTATTGATCTGTTTATTATGTTGTGAACTTATAATTTTATGTTAGGGTTTAGTTAGGAAATTGGTTTATGAGTTGATGTTGTGTATATTGAAAATAATGGATATGAGGATTAAATTAAGGATTTTAGTACAATAGGAGTAATTATGTATTTAATTATATTTCTAATGCTTATTAATGATGATTGAAGTCTTATAGATGGTTCCATTGTGACTTATGAATTATGTTTGTATTGAATCATGTTATACTCGAAATTGAGGTTCACTACAATAGTGTCCGTTCATATAGACATAAGTTCAGCTCTAGAACTCCAAATGAGGCATCGTCAGAGGTTATAAAAACTAGACACATAGAGGTACGACATATCCAAAATTTAGCTTTATAGCTTTTCGGATGAGTTCACAACGAAGCTGGAAAAGTGGTTGTTCTATGCAGCCCTGTCATTAACATTAAGCTAGGTCTTTTTTGTTGTAGTCATGCTCACTTAATTCACTTAAGTTTCGTCAAATCCTAAGTAATGTTAGTTGTATAAGCCTAAATTTGGGATATATTCGAGCACGTTTAGTATTTTATGCATTAGCTTGTAAATGTTATTGCTTCGATTTCTCTAACAATACTCGTTAATACCATATTATAGATACTCCAAGGGAGAGACAGTCTAGTTCTCATTGATTCGGAATTCGTTCGAATAGTGACCGCAAGATTAGTGAGTAGAATGTTTACACTTTTTTATTATTTTATGTGATATTTATAATTATGTTCATGATTATAATTATGTATATGGAAATGATATGATTTCTCTATTTATGATATATATATATATATATGATTGCATGCGTGTGCATGTGTTATAAAATTGATCCATAGATCTAGATATGATCGTCCATCTGCTCAGTTAAGTATTATAATATGTATGAGTAATGAACAGATAAATGATTATATTCAATTCTTACTTCTTTAAAGTATATGTATATAATGATTTTATTAATAATTTTATTTCCAATCACTAAGTCTTCCTAAGACTTACCCTTCCCCTCACTTCAATTTTGTAGGTTCTTTGTATAATTCAAATGTATAGCAGTTTTTCTCAAGGGCAAGATAGTGGATCAGGATATTGACATGTAGTCACTAAGGGTTTTGGGTCCACATATGCATTGTTGTTCTTGGTTCGGGCATTTCAACCTTAATTTGTGTTTTATAATCAGTAGTCGTGTATATGTACTTAATGATGGTTGGTATATATGTATGTCATGGGCATAGAGCCCTTTAGCAGTTTTTGACGAACTGAGTCCATTTTAGGCAATATAATCATGTGTTGATTTCAATGAAGTTTCATGTATGTTTGTTTAATTTGTATGTAACAGTTATAAAGTTTATGTTCTAAGGTTGTGTGGTAATATGAAGCTGAGGAAAACAAGTTATCATTATCTTCTGCTAGTCACATTTCTAAAATTCTAGGATGTGACAGCTTTAAGAACTAAAAGAGGACTAACACAACCCAAATCTAAGAATGAATTTATTTATGAACTCAAGTCACCCTTATTGTAACACCCTGAATATAAGCTATTATTATTTTATGATTTAAGGGTATAAAATATTAGGGATTGATGTAACATTATTATTATAAATTTATTTTTAATATTACATATGAAATATGTGGAAGAAATAAATGTGAGATATATTATTAGATTTAATGAAGCGAGATTTATTATAGGCTTATTTTATGGGTTTCGCTTGATAATTAAGGACAATGTCCAAATTATATTAAGTTATAATAATAAAAAATTTGAACCAAGACTTTTGTGGGTTAATATTATATGTCCTAATTCACTAAAAGTTTTGGCATATTTTCCTCTTAGAAAGTGGACATTTCCCAAAATTTAAAATCTGTAAATAAAATTTCTAAACACTTTCAAAAGTGTATCCAATTCTCACAACTTCTTCCCAACATAAAAAAAAAAAAAAATCATTATTTATAACTTAAGTATCCATTTACTCATTTATAACTATACAAGTTACATTTTCATATTTACACATACAAAAACAATCAAAGTCCATTAGTTGGAAACTTTTAAATTCGCTTCAAATATCCTACCTTCAACCTTACTTAGAACCTGAAAAGTAGGAGTAAGCTAATGTCCAATAGATATTTATATACAATAGAAATTTTAAATATGAACAATATATAATTTATTTTTCAAAACTTTAATAACATTTTAACAAATAATGTACAATAAACTTCAAATTTTAAGTTTCATAATAAATTTCATTTAATCAATTTCATGCGTACTTCTAGAGTATTATTCTCAAGGACCGTCACTCTTAAATTATCATGCATATTTTATGGGCTCTATACATAGAGACTGTCGTCCCATTGACCACCATACTTTAGGGGCATTATTCCCAGGGACCATCGCCTCAAATTTCATCTTTACGAATTTTCATCGAGGGGCTGAAATTACATCCTAAGTCATCGGTACTCAACCAATCACGATCATAACAAATTCACATTAAATAATTTGCTTGATTAACCAAAATAATAGCAATTCTATTTTTTTCATTCAAATCGTGAAATATTAAATAATTCCATTCAACCGAAATAACAATTTAAAAATTTATAGTTGAAACACAAGACATACATTAAACTTTCACTACTAAGTTCATGCAAATAAAATTCTCATATAAAACTATTTAATCCTGATTCAATAAATAATTAATTAGATCAACACACACATATATATATATATATATATGTATATTCAGAAAATTTAAATGCATTTGCTTTAATTCTCCACTTACAACAATTGCACAACCTATAACTAAGAAATTAGGTATAATCCTAAAGATAATAAATTCTCCAAATTTATTAGTAATATTATAAAATAATAATAAGAGCAAGAATAAACTTTAAAAAAAAACATATATATCACTCATGGATAGATAATATCAGTAAGACCCAAAATTATTTTTAATTCACCTAATGGCTCAAATGTTTAGTAAATTTGAAATATGGCCTAATATATTTTTAAATAATTATTCTGACCTATTTCTGACCAAAGGCAGCCAACAAATCCTAACTAATTACAGATTTTCACATTTATACATATAGTATAGCAAATAAACCCATATAATATTTAACACAAAATCATTACATATATATGTATGGATGTGCGTGTGTGTGCATGCGCGTATGCTTGCGTGTGTGCGTGCGTGTGCGTGTGCGTGTGTGTATCTATATACATAGCAAACAAACCTCCCAAAAAAAATTAAAAAAAAATTTCAATTTACTAATATATATAAATTTTATAGTAAACAAATTACCACAAAATAAAATTTCATAAATGTCTTTTTCAACTAAACAATTAAAAATAAGAATTATAACAAATTAAAATAAAGAAAAATATATAAGTCATTTATAAAAATTACAAGAAAATTAAAATATATAGCAAAATAAGAGAAAGAAAAACTGAAACTTACAAAAATTGGCTTTGCAAACAAATGGAAACTAGTGGGTCTTTATTTTATTTTGCATTCAAATTCAAAGAAATCAAACACAAATGAAATGTTTTTCCCAACCATGTGTCATTTCATGCATTTTTAATGCAATAAGCTACCAACACATAACCCCATGTTTGTCGATATTCATGCCACGTTTTTTCATGCAATATACACTTGTCCTCTTTCAAATTTTCGTTGTTTTCCACTATTAATTATAATAATAAAATAACTATTAATGTTATAAATATTATGGGTTGGACTTATTTAATAATAAAAGCTCGTTCTATTATTTTATTTAGTATTAGACTTTTCTAAACTATAAGAAAAATTCTAATGTATAAGAAAAATATAAATAAGTTATTTATTTGATGAAAGGTCAATTCTATAAGATAACTTATTTCGAAGGAGGTTAGAGTTTTATACAAGGAGATTTGGCAATTGAAGGTAAATTTAGTTTTTCTCCTCAATTTTCTTTTGGTATATATGATTATCATGAATTTAGCATACAATTATTGTTATATATGATCATAAAAGATGATAATTAAAATTCTATAACCTGATTTGAGGCACTTAGGCATGAATTTTTTTTTGTAATAATGAATTAATGATTATTGTTTGTGTAAAATGAATGGAAGAAAGAAAAGTTTTACAAAGTTAATGTATGATAGTAGATTAGTCCGCAAGTTTTGAAAAATCATTTCACGAATTTGGCAAAACTTTATTTATGTGGTAAAACTTTACATATGTAGATTCATTTTTTTTTCATTCAAAAATAATAAGTTTTCAATTTTTAATGATTTTTCAAATCTAACCATAGGATGTTGAAAAAATGAGATGCTAAAAACTACTCATTTTTGCAGAATGTTTGAATGATAAAATTTTGGTTAACTAAATAATTTTTAAAAATTATGAAATTTTACACATTGATTTATAATTGTGTCTATTATATCATATTAAAACTTTTAGGGTCAAATTTTATGTTTTCAAATTGTTATAAATTTTTGAATGGACATGACTCACTGTAAAATTATGTTTGGCAAAATCTAAAAATCTAAAAGCAAAATTTATTTAAAATAGTTATAATTGGAATTTAGTCCCAAATATTTAATTACTTTACTATCTATGTGTCTACATCATCTCTACAAAATTATAAGATATTTGGACATGTGTTATATTTTTTAAAAATATAGAATATTAAAAGCTACTCAGTATATTTCCTAAGATTGTTAGGATAAGCGATTAAGTTTAGAATATGATAAGAAATAATTTTATGTGCCTTTAGAAGTCAATATCTTTATATGGACTTATATTATGATTCTTAACTATTATGCTCTAATTTCATAATATAAAAAAATGTCATTTAAGGTATAAGAATAATTCTTAAACATTATAAGGCCAATTTTGGCAAGTTTAAGAGTATTAAGTGGTCAAATAGAATAGATGATGTAAGTGATACTACTGATGCCTAATGAGTTATGTTATTCTTTTTGATAACGTATACTAAACTTATGAATGTTAATATTTGATTACAAGTCTAAGTGTTTAAATTAATTGTGTTACGATCGTCAAAAGGTAAGTAAATTAGATTTTTATTTATTAACGAATCACAATAAACATATATGTGTATGTGTATGTATGTACTTGTCATGAGTTGTGTGCGAAAATAGTGAACTTTTATTTAAAATGAATTACAATAAATGTATTGCTTGTATTTATTTTCGCTATGAAAATACTTTTCGTCTACATGTTAGTATCTATATGCTATTGATTTTGTTTTATGTTCAAAGTATATAACAAGTATGAATGTATTTTGTGCGTTGTCATAATGACATGGTATGAAAGCGTTTTCTGTATGAAAATTAAGAAAATTTTGACGATAAGAAGTTTTGGATGTTTTTAAGGCTTAGTGGACTTAGCTCTGATTTTCATTTATATGTTCCTATCCACTATAGTCAGATTTCTATTTATATGTTCTGATTATGATGTTTAGACTTCTCTATGTTATGAAAATTCCTTAAGTAAAGGCTAGCCAAATATTTTTGAAAAAAAAAAAAGAAGTGTTTTGAAAAGAAATAAAAGGTTTTATAAAATTTTTAACTCATTTGCATCATTCTCCATAAGCATGGATTGTGGATTTGTAAGTTTGATATAAAGATATTTTGATTTTAAAAGCTAAAAAATTGGTTTACTTACTGAGTTATCGCTTACTATAGTTTATTGTATTCTTAGAGCTAAAGAGGGATATGAATACATGTGAGGATTTAGTTTAAAGTGTTCTACAATGTCTAAGGTTTTGTTTTAAAGATTGTAGTAGCTTGGCAATCAAAACTTCCACTGTCACTAAATTTTATGAGTTGTTTAAATGTTTAATAAGGTTTTATGACTAAAGAATATTTATGAAGGTATATAAGTTAAATTTTAATACTTTCGTGTAATTTAAGCTTTGAAAGTTAAGAAAAATCGCATATAAGATCATTCGCAATTTAAGGACGTGACACTTATTCAAGAAGATTTTGGATTTGTGACTCCCAATAAGATGTAAGCTTTCACATATGACCCTACTTTACATCTAGAAAGATACTGGGACATGATACTAACAGAAGGACTAACCAAAGAGGAGATGTGCAGACCATTCTCCTTAACACTACAAGGTTAAGCACGAGTATGATATAGAGGATTGGGGTCTGGATCTATCAAATCTTTTTATTTTTTAGCTATATGGAGACTTCATCCAACAATTTAAAGGAATACATGCCATTGAAAGTTATGAACAGCTTGATGCTAGTAAAATAAGAAGAAAGTAAAAGCTTAAAAGACTTTGTAGCACCATACCATGTTAAAGTAATGGATGTAGGAGCTTTTAAGCATCATGTCGCTTTAGAAAGATTGAAAAATAGGTTAAAGATTATCATATTCTAATGAATAGTCATGGAGGATTTAAAGTCGATAAGGCTTATAAACAGACTCAGTTATTTAGAGAAGCCGAGGAATAAGCTAAAGAATAGGAATATGAGGAGAGGTAAAAAGTATGGCAAAAAATATAGGAAAAGAAAAGGCGAAATGTTGAAGAGATGACAAGAAAAGAAGAAATATAGGATAAAAAAAAATTAAAGGCCAAAAATATTGCCTTAGGTCTAAAACCCAACAAACAACCATAATTCATTAAAATAACCCTCTAGAAAGAACATCACTTTCTCTTTCTCTTCCAAAAGAAAACAAAGAACCCAGGTTGTCCTAAATTAGCGACGAGAGGACCTTCACATCTCTGAATACCTCTCTCACTATCGCCAATAGGTTATATAACTTGGGTCCTTTCAATTAAGTAGGCATGTTTTGGGTTGTAAAGCCCAAGAGCAAATCAATGACGGACTGTACTCCTGACAACTGAGTAGAGATTGTTTGCTTTGAGCACACAAACTGACACGAGTTTGCTCTTGAGCTTTAACCCATAACATGTCTATTTAGTTAGAGGGACTCAAGATATATAATTTATAACCTAAACTCACCTGCTAGCGATATGGGATGTGACAATCTCCCCATTTTGGATCTCGCATCCTCGTTGAGGGGTTAAAACATATTTATCACATAATAAAACATCAACATATTAGGTCGCGGATCCACTTTGATACCACAAATGTAATGCTCTAAATCCAACAAGCATCACACATGTTAAATTGTGGCATATAATTTCTTATCCATGTACTAAATCTCACAATTACAACTTTTCTACTTAACTACTTTCTTATTATCAATCATTTTATTATCAATCAATTAAAACCAAGATTTCTGAATCTTCTCAAATATAATCATAATCCAATCAAACTAAAAAATTCAACAATAACCTTCATAATACAATTTTAAGAATACAAAAGATACATTGCAAAATCTTTCATCATCTATAACATAAATTAATACGTATTTCAATATTATCCTTCAAATCAAGCTATCACACTCATTATTATAAGCAACTTATTTTGCAAAAATTAATGACTAGGGGTACCCATCAACTCAGTAATTTATGTCATGCATAACATGTTCATGGATTTTCTTATTTTATAATGGATAAAATGATTTACAAGCCCTTTTATTCAAAAGAATCATACAAAAATACAGTTTCTAGTAACTCTCAAAGTAAATAGAAGATTAATATTCATAAACTTTTATAAGAAAATATGTTGAATCATAATTCATAAAATTAAATGTGGAAGATTATAAAACATTCAGAATAGAAAATATATTTAAGTTGTTCATGTTACATAATATTCCCTGTACCCCAACGACCCATCCAATAACAAAATCATTAGTATGCACAAGTATAACAGAATATCAGTTGGTCGAAACAAATAGATATATTGATCATAGTAGATCGAAATCTGAATCAGAATATTACAAACAAACTAGCCAAAACATTTCTTTTCAATTAATCAAATAAGAATTATTTAATAACATAATGGCTTGCATTAATTTACTTACAAAGCATTTAACTCATTTTATAATTAAATATTGACTTTTATTCAAATAATTAATAAAACATTTTATAAATAAATTTTGCACAATGTATTGCCCCTCGAAACCACTCAAATACTTATCATTATGGGACAAAAGCCTCATGTAAAGATAATGATGGTTGATTATCTAGTAATAGATCATTCAACGCCTTACAAAATATTAATGGGAAGTCTCTTCATAGGGAATACAAAATATTATGGTAGTTTTAGGCAACCATAGAGGAGCCAAGAGTTGTTATACAATAACGGCTAAGAAAACGTTAAGCATCTCTAAAGTAAATCTCAATCTTGTTGATGATATAAGGATAAACTTGGAGTAAAAGATAGTAGAACCCATGGAAGAGTTGGAAGAGGTACAACTAAACCTTGAAGATCCAACTAGAACGATTAAAATAGTGACCCATCTACTTCAGGAGGAGAAAATGAGGATAAGTAAAGTTTTGAAGGAATATTATAATATATTCACCTGGTCTCATAAAGACATGCCAAGGATTTACCCCAAGATAATTCCTCATCAATTAGCAATGGATTCAAAATTTAATTAGGTAAAACAAAAGAGAATATTTAACCAAGAAAAGTACGACGTCATCCATGTCAAAGTGGACAAACTTTTTAGGACAAGGTTTATTCGAGAAGCCCATTATCCTAAGAGAATTGTAAATATAGTTCTAGTGAAGAAGTCTAATGAAAAATGGAGGCAGTTCGTTAATTTTACCTACCTGAATAAAGTTTTCCCCAAATATAATTTTTATCTTCCCCGGATTGACCAGTTAGTTAACTTGACAGCATGTTATGAGCTCTTTAATTTTATGGATCCATTATCAGGATACAATCAAATTAAAAAGTTTGAGCACGACCAGGAGAGAATAACTTTCATCACTGATCTAGGTTTATATTGCTACAAGGTAATGCCCTTTAGTCTAAAGAACACTGGAACGACATATCAAAGGCTAGTAAATATGGTATTTAAACCACTCATAGGAAAAACTATAGAGAATTATGTAGGTGACATGATCACAAATCAATGAAAGTAAAAGATCATGTGTATGACCTGAATGAGACATTTTGCTTGCTCTGAAAACACAAAATAAGGTTAAGTCATGAAAAATGCATATTTTGGGTGAACTTCGGTAAGTTCCTCGAGTTTACACTCAGTTAGCGAGGGATAGAGATAAACTAGTGAAAAGTCGAGGTGATTATAAACATGAAGTTCTTAAGGACCTTAAAAGACGTTGAAAGTTTTGGTAAGAAAGGTGGCATTATTAAACTATTTCATCTCCTAATTCCTCGACCATTACTTCAATTTTTTTCAGTTCATAAAGAAGGAGAAGAAGATTAAATGAACTGAGGAATGTAGAAAGACCTATTACGAATTAAAGGTTTATCTAGCAAGCATACCACTAATAATCCAATCAAAGATGAGTGACGAGCTCCAACTTTGCTTGGTAGATGTCGAGCTTCATTTTTACTTGATTTATGTCAGCTCTGTATGAGTGAAAGAAGAGAGGAATGTTTAAATACCAGTATATTATACCAGCAAAGCCTTGGTAAATGCCGAGAATAGGTTTTCTGCATTAAAGAAACTAGTTTTATCACTAATTATAACAACAAAAAAGTTAAGGCACTACTTTAAGATCCACCTCATTATACTTCTTACTAGTCAGCCCTTAATACAAATACTTCATCAACTAGACCTCTCTGGATGATTGGTAAAATTGTCAATAAATCTTAGCGAGTTTGATATACAATATCTGCCAAGGACAAACATTAAGGCTCAAATATTTGAAGACATTGTAGCAGAGTGATTAGTAATCGATGACTCAATTTTAAAAGGAGTTATGAGCATTTCTACCAAAGATTTCGAAGAGAAAAGGGTAGACGATTTCATGTGGAATCTATTTATTAATAAAACATTCAATGCTCAATGAAGAGTAGTTAGAATCATCTTCATCTTAACATAAAGATATGCTTTGAGGTAACCAATAACAAGACAAAATATGAGGCTTTTTTGGCATGCCTAAGACTTACCCTTAATTTAAAGGTTGATGAATTATATGTGGGAATGAACTCTCAACTTGTTGTGAATAAACTAATGGACAATTTCAGGCATGAGAGGAAAACATGAAAGCATACATTGGTGGAGCAAAAGAAATCATAGTCAAGTTTAAAAAAAAAAAAGTTTGAGCAAATTTTGATAACAGATAACATCAAAGTTGATACATAGGCCAAACTAGTGTCAATTGAAACTAAGCAAGTGCCGATGACAATATCTATTAAGTATATACTGGTCCCCATGATTAAAAAAGGTATCCATGGAGAAGGCATGATAAATGATGTGCACATGGAAGGGACTTGGATA
>JAXCLQ010050703.1:0-14783 GCA_035584115.1 Cedrela odorata | reverse complement strand
ATATATATATTTGCAAAATCATGTCAATAACTTTTAATGTTAATTATTTTTGCTTTCTTTAAATTATAATTAGCCATATTATAATCTATTCACACTCACATTATTTTATCCTTATCATTTGCTAGTATACAAACTCCCTAAAACAATGGCATTTGAAATTTTAAACACCCCATATGATTATTTACATTTGCTTTCTTATAAAGAGACAACATCAAATCAATCTCACTTTTCTCAATTTACTCTCCATATTTGCAATAAAAAAATTTGAGGAACCACCAAAATATACTACTTTCACTTTCTTCAGTGAATTTCAAAACCCAACAAGAAGGAGAGTTAAAACAAGAAACGGCAGAGTTACTTGAATTGAAAGAAAATCGACAGAAGCAAGCAGGTCGTTACTTGGAATTGAAAGAGAGAAAGAGAATGAAATTAAAAACGCTCAAGAGACCAATAAAGAGACAAGACAAGAACGCGGATGGTGCTCTTTTCTCCTTAGTTCATCATCATCCTCGTGACGCTTCTCTCTTCGGTGGATTCGTTCTCTGATCTCGAAAGTTCAGGGATTTGCAGTTTTTGTTTCCCAGCTCAGAATTGTTAAATCCTTGATGGGTTTATCTAGGTTCTGTTTGTTTTGTCATTTCACAATCTCTTTTGGTGAAACAGTATTTTTTTTTCTTTTGGGAAAAAAAAAAGTTGATTTTGCTTCATTGCTAAGGTGAATTATCGTATATTGAAGATTACCCTTTTAGTATATTATTAAGTCTTTAGCTGAATCTGCAAGTTAAGTATTCTTTTTGTTTGATCGAAATACACCCATAATCTTACATTTTATGTTTTGTTTGCTTCAGGTTGTTGATCTTTTATTGCTGAATTTGTTCTAGGTTTAGTAGTGAATAGAATTGATGTGCAATGCAGAGATCACGTAGAGCTCTTCTGCAGAGAAGAGCTTTGGAGAAAACTATAAGTGGAAGGAAACGCTTTTACAAAGTTTCTCTGTCTTTGGTGTTCGTTTTGTGGGGACTTGTATTCCTTTTAAGCTTATGGATCAGTCGTGGCGACAGTTATAGAGGTAGTAATCTGATCAAGTTTTATCATATTTTGAGCTGCATGAATCATGAATTTTGTTTTTGTCACTGCCTTTCAGTTTTGTAAATTTCTGTTTATGCATTGGAGCTTTGCTGTCTTATCTTGGTGTGATTCCAAAATCATTGTGAGTGGGATAGCTTTCTTTCATTATTCTTAAGAGACGTCAGCTTTGTTATACAAATAAACTTTTGTCTGGCCTTTTTCTTTCTTGAGTTTTGCTGTTTTGAGTTTGGTGGTTTTAGTAACTGTGATAAATTGCTGTAGTATTGGTGTTTGCTTCAGTGCTATCAGACAACTATACAATTAAGGATTGTTACAGAGCCCCTAATTAATATAAATAAAGAGGATTCAAATGTAAGATTTTTGCAGGATTATTAACAAGTTAATGATTCTGTGATATTTTTTATTTCTATTTATGTCAAGAGTTCTAGTGCCACAATCTAATGCATGAAAATTGTGAAGAAAATTCCATTTAGCATGTAATGCATTTTGGAATGTAAAACATTTCATGGTGTTAATCCTCTTCCAAGGAAATAAAACTGCAACCTAGCTGTTTTGTTTTTAATTGTATTTTACAGCATTGGTTCTACTTACTGTCTACATTTTTTTTATGGATCTGTGGAATTTCCAGGTGGAATATCAACATGGGATAAAGCTAAGCTGGAACAAAATAAACATTCCATCTGTTTAGATAAACATCCATCTCAAGAAACTGGTTCTATTTATTCTAGTCCGTGTTCAAATGTTTCTGAAAAGGAAAGTTCCAGCGGCGAATTGCTTGTTAATGAAGAAAACACAGCTTTTGTTTCTGCTGTTGCAGAACCTGCAGTGGATACCTACAATTCAGCTTTGAAATATCAGGACAGGTTAACGAAGACTGACCGAGTTTCTCCTGCTGTTCCTGTTGGTTTTGAGGAATTCAAGAGCAGAGCGTTCAACCCTAAGGGTAAATCTGCAACTGTTCAGCCTGGAGGTGTAATACATAGAGTCGAGCCGGGGGGTACAGAGTACAATTATGCTTCGGCTTCAAAAGGAGCAAAGGTTTTGGCTTTTAACAAGGAAGCGAAGGGTGCCAAAAATATTTTAAGCAGAGATAAGGACAAGTACCTTCGGAACCCATGCTCTGCAGAAGAGAAATTTGTTGTGATAGAACTTTCAGAAGAAACCTTGGTAGAATCATTTGAAATAGCAAATTTCGAGCACCACTCGTCTAATCTGAGAGAATTTGAACTGTTAGTCAGTTTGGTTTATCCGACAGATGCGTGGGTCAAACTTAATAATTTTACCGCCGCAAATGTGAAGCTCGCTCAGAGGTTTCGTCTTCAGGAGCCAAAATGGGCAAGGTATCTAAAGTTGAATCTTCTGAATCATTATGGTTCAGAATTTTATTGTACATTGAGTGTTCTCGAAGTTTACGGAGTGGATGCTGTTGAGCGAATGTTGGAGGATTTGTTATCTGTACAAGATAGTGTGTTTGTTCCCGAGGAAGGGATTGGTGACCGGAAACCAATATCCTCCCCGCAAGAATCCTCAAAGGATGATGAATTTTATCAAAATTTGTATAAAGAACTGGAACCTGACGACTCAGGAGAAAACGTTGATGTGAAACGTGGTGTAGTGACAGAAAGCAATGTGCTGGACCCTGTTGAAGAAGTTCGTCATCAAGTTGGCAGAATGCCTGCAGACACTGTTCTTAAAATATTGATGCAAAAAGTCCATTCCCTGGACTTAAATCTATCTGTTTTGGAACGATATCTGGAAGAATTGAATTCTAAATATGGCAATATTTTTAGAGAGTTTGACGAAGATATAGGAGAGAAACAGAAACTTTTGGAGAAGATCAGATCAGACATAAAGAATCTCCTCGACAACCAGGGGACTGTTGTATGTGAATTTCTTTCCGCATTCAAATGTTTATGTTTTCTTGGTTCCTACTAGATCCCCTTCGCTCATTTGGTTATGTTTTCTTGCTCTTTGCAGGAGAAAGATGTTGGTGATCTTAATTCTTGGAAATTCGACGTTTCCATGCAGTTGGAAACACTGCTTGGGGAAAATACTGTTCTCAGGTTCGCCTCCTACCTCAATAAATTCCACTATACCATATGTTGGATCAGAATGACTTCCACCTCTCTGTTTCTATGCCGAAATGCCGAAATGAAGATACAAATGCTTTCACGTTCACCCTATGAACCAAGATCAAGAACTAATATAGAAAGCTTTGTGTTTAACAAACCAAGATTTCAGAAATCAGAAGCAAGAATATCACACACCATAAGAACGCAAAGCAATTAAGTGGTTCAGTCACAAGGACCTACATTCACTTCCAAGAACAATCAACAAGTCTTCATTATAACCAAATCAAGAAAACTTGAATTTACAAAGATAAACTACCCCAACTCAAGCTCTTTCTTTTTCCCAGAAAACTCCCAGCTCTCTAGCTAATTCTTTACACTCGTTATCTATTGAATCTGTTCGTTACAAACAGCCAAGAAATGCTCTGTTTTTATAGAGTTGCAAAGGCAGTTGAAGAATCTCAAAATTCCAGAAGTTGTTATGGCAGTGTTTAGCTCAGCTCCTTTTCCAGCTGTCATCTTAACTACTTCTCAACCAACTTCTTAACAGATTTTTAACCACCTTCACACCATAGTTCCTATGATGTGCTTTGATGAAAGTATAGACACAATTTCTCTATGAAATTCACGTTATTTACACAGATGCAAAATCATACAGGGATAATTCTGTTTGATGTCAGATATTATCTCTCTTATTGCGAATCTTGCTGAAAATACGCTGACATGTGCCATGAATTTGCAGGCAGAAGGTTGAAAATGTTTGGGAAAATCAGGTATCCATGGAGAATAAGGGTATCGTAGTATTTATTACATGCTTAATTTTTGGGTTCTTTGCGCTTCTGAGACTGTTAGTAGATATATTGTTCAGTGTTTATATGTCATTGAGTTATCGGACGTCGACAAAAAAGTCTGGGAAATTTTGTTCACTGAACTCATCCTGGATTTTCTTGCTACTGAGTTGTAGCATTATAATTTTAATTCTATCATTGTGATTTTGATAGCATATTGTCGAAGGTTTCTAGTTTCTACAATATTACGAAACAGTCTATATCCAAAAAATGAATCAAACCAAAGCAAAACAAAGTTTACCGAAACACAGATGCCACGAAAGGCCTATCGCACAAAGGAAATCTGAAAAACTTTTTGTCTTTTCGGCCGGGGTTCCTCTTCGTCATCCCTGTCAGAACTGAAACTTCTTCCAGGTTTTTCCATGAATTCTCCGTAATCTTCAGCGTGAACTGCACACTTCGTCACCTTGCAACAATCTAGACGATTGTGATCAATATCCTGGAGATAGAACTGAATAGAAGCGAACGTGTAGTTGTAATAAAAATCACGTCACACCCCATTTTTTGAATGCATGTCAAAATCGTATTCGAGAAATACGTGGTCTGAACCAACAGATTTTGGTCCACTGTAACCATCGTCCCATCCATCCAAGTAACCAAAGGCAAGATGCCAACGATTTGTGTCTTCTGATGATTCGAGTTTGCATTTGCAGACAACTCGAAGACCGTTACCATTAATGTCGTGATGGTCTCGAAATGCTACAACAGCACACAGAGCAAAGCTGACAAAGTTGTCATTGAACCAACCTGGTGAAAGGTTGAGAGTTATGAAAGATCCCAAACTCTTAAAGGTAAACCATCCTGGAATTTCACTTCCGGGGAAACTGAGACAACCACTAGGTGGCATTTCATATGATTCCTATACCACAAAATAAATAAATAAAATAAAATAAAATTTGTTGAGAAGATGAATTTTTTGCTTCATTATTATAAAACATATGAAAGCCATATAGTTATAGATAGAAGTGATAAGAAACAATTTCCTTTTAGAAGAGTGAAAATCACGGAGACAATAAGATGATTTACTGTTGATTGATTGACAAAGGTTGATACAATATTTGTTGGGTTTGTTTCTATCCTCTCGATAATATTATTATTTAGCTAGAAAATTGAGTAATGAATAAATTATTTTACTTTTATTTTTTAGCAGCCTTTGTACAACCCACAAAATTTAGACATAACTTAATTGTATTCGATTTTGGAATTAGGGACAAAATTTTAGACGCGTTAGGTTTCAAAAGAATTTGTCTAAGTTAGCCATGTATAGTAAAATCGGAATTTAAGTATAAAGTTCCTTAGATATATATGGATCTAAGTATATGAATTTATTTTTTTTGTTACTTTCATGATAATTACAAATGACATAAGGACTAGATTGAAGCTTTTTTAAAAAATTCAATGGGTTAATAAGTGAAATTATCATAATTTAGGAAAAAAAATATAAATAGTGAAAGATGTGGGGCCATACCAAAATATTTATATTATGGCCTAACAATATTACTAAGCTAAGCCCAAATATTTACTAATGAAGTCTAATATAATGAATTAAATCCAAGCCTAAGTTATATAGAAAAATGCCCAGACTATTCATCAAAAACCCAAGCCTAATTTAATATTTAATATCTATAATAGTTTAGATTTTTCTAAATGTGTTTAGACCAATCAAAAACCAAAAGAGATTAAATAAGAGAAGCTAAGAACGTAAAGCAAAGAAGAGAAAGAAACAGGGAAGAAACGGCAATGGGTAGGAAGAAAAGAAGCTTTCGGCCGAGAGAACTAAAGAGGTAGAGAAGGAAAAAGAGAGAAGAAGGAGGAGGAAGAGGTGGTGGCCGACCAAGGAAGAAAGGGAGAAGAAGTGAAGGTGGCTGAGAAGGAGAAGGTGAAGAAGAATAGAGAAAGAGAGAAAAAGAGAAGAGGAAAGGCTTTAGAGGTAACTGTATGTGAGGTATTTATGGTTTTAGATTTCTGTTTGTTGTTTTATATCTATGTTATGTTGAATTGATGTAAAGAATGAATTTATGGTTGATTTGCAAAGTGTAAATCTATGAAATGAATTATATATATGTATGCGGAGTGGTTTGATGATGTGTGAAATAAGTGATGAAAAGTGTAGGGGTGATATGCATAGTGTGTGTATAATTGTTGGGTTTTGGAGAATTTATGGTGGTGAGTGTCATATATACATAAGGCAACCATTAGTGATTGATATAATAGAGTTATGGTGAGGTTTAGGTGATGGAAAAATGCAGATTTAAGTGTATTTATATGTAATTGTGTGGCTGAGTGGTGTTTAAACACAAGGTAGTAAGATTAGTATGAAAATAATGGTGAAGGGTAGATAGTAATTATGCGCAGTGTTGCGAAAACGAAAGTGTAACCATGAGAAAGGTGGGCGGTCATTGTACTCTCTTGTATGTGTGTTTCGAGGCTAGGAAAATGAAGGAATTAGGTATGATGGGTCATGAGTTTAGTGGCCGGAAGATGTTAAAAACATAAGGCCGAAATTTTGTATAGATAGATTTTATCAGTTGCTGAAAACCTCGAGCAGGACTCGGAAAAATAAGAATTTAGTGAGTTTTAGACCTCGAATTAATGTACCGTAAAATTTTAGGGAAACTAGATATATAGAAATATAACATATTCAAAAATAAACTTGTTTTATGAAAAGATGAGGTCACAAAAAAATCTGGAAGTTGATTGCCTTGTGACCACGTGCACCCTGTTATGCTTTTGTGTCGAGTGTTGAAAATCGTTTATAAGTTAAATATACGAATTCAAAATTTGAATCCATAAAAATTCATGGAAGTTAAACTCATAATAAAATATGTTATCAAAAAGTGAAGTCGAGATAGGTTATTAATTTAGCACAATGTAAGTTTATCGTAAGCTTAAGATGTGTCTTGTGTAATAAAATGTCCCTAAAATAAATTCAGATTTTATTTCGTAGATATTTAAATTATATTAATGTTTTATTTAGGTGGCATTTTCAGGTACAATATATTTGTCAATATATTTGTTTATTTATTAGATAGACATATTGCCTAAAATCCTAATGAATAATCATTTATTGTAGATTGACAACTAGAGCATTCGACATCAACGCCTTAAATCGGGTAGATTAGATCGCAACAGGTGAGTGGATATTTTATATTTAAATGTTATTTATACAAAATGTTTGGTTTATGAATGTTTTAGAAAGACATATTGAAATGAATATTTTATGATATATTTTCTAGAATATAGTTTGGATAAATATTTGAAAAGTAAAGGTTAAGAAAAGTGAATTGAATGGTTAAATTATTTACAAATCTAGTATTTATGAATCTTTTATATTAAAATAAAAATAAATACGATGGGAATAAGAGTAAATTTAGAAAATATTTTGGATGTTTGTGAATTGTTTATATGGGTGAATTGATGTGTAATAAGTTGAATTGTATTAATTTGTTAATTATGCTTTGTGGACTGTATGTGTTGAAATTTGGTTGGTGCAAGTACTAGTGTGAGTGCGTCTGTGCACGGATAGATTACATAAGTCTAGAGAGATGGACTAATGTGGGTGAGGCTTCTATTTATAATAAAATCTTGAGGGATAGACTATTAGATGAACTTCCCTCTAAAACTCAAACCTTAAGGGATGGACAGTTGGATGAGCTTTCCTCCAAAATAAAATAAAAAGGGATAGACTGTAATAAGTGAGGCTTCTCTATGGAATAAAATTTGTTTATGCTACTTGTGTAACTTATGGTGAATTGTTTAACTTTCAGGTTTTTAAATAAATGTATGATGTTATAATTTTAAATTATAAACTTACTCCTCATTCACATTTTCTTACTTTAATTTTTATCTACTCATTGGGTTCTCATAACTCACCATCCTCACATTTCAGTGTTGTAGGATTGACATGTATTTAGAAAGAAAGGGAAAGAATTTGGTACAGCCGAGACACAGACAGGGGATAAGGGTTACACATTACAGTCATTAGGACATTATGACTCCATCATGTAGGGAGAATCATTTGTATTATAGATAGAATTGAAATTTAATATCATTACATGAAATTTTATCATGAATAATATTGTGTTAAAGATTGTAAAATATAAAAAATATTATTTTTATTTTTAATTCACGATAGAGTATATTACTCTTATGCATTTATGCATTGGGTCACTTATTATCGTATTTTTATATTTTTGTAAATGCATTCAGATAAATAGTGAGATTTAGAGTGATAATGGGAATTCGTTACTTGCCGGTAACATTTCCAGGTACGGAGTGTTACAGCCTTGGCCGAACAAGAAAAAATTTTGTTCAAATAAAAAAGAAAATTAATTATGCCTAATTAGGGAAACATAATAAACCTTATCCCCATGATATGCACAAAGGAAAATTGAGGGGAATCCAAAAACCAAAGAAACATGATTGCAACACAAAAAATAATTTTAACAAAATCTAGCTAGGAAAAAGCGTTTAAATAACTAGATATAGTAAGATAGAGTGAGGGGAAAAACCTTGTCATTTTCTTTCGTCCATTCAGTTGCCATAACCTGAATTTTCTGTAGAGCATCCTTGACAATTTTTCTGAGGGCAGTCCGATCCAACTTGAAGCAGTTGATGAAGTTAAATTTCTGTGAATTCCATGATGTTGGTGTGAATAGAATTGATAAACTTGCTAATGCTTTCAGAGACGTGCAACATTGTGCTTCCATGTCAGTTATATCCCATGGAAGCTCCGGTAAGGATTGAAGCCGCTTGCAATAGCTTATGTTGAGCCAGAACAACTTGGGAAGATATATGATGCTTTCTGGTATTCGCTCAAAATTGTTTTTGTCTAGAAACAAAATTTCTAGGGAAGATAATTGGCCAAGACTTTCAGGTAATTCCGTGATGCCTCAATTAGTAAGATTCAGATTTGTTAGCACGAGCAAGCCTGAGATATTATTAGAAAATTGCAGACTTATTTGCGGCCGATCCTTGTCTCTTTCCAGAGATAATCTGCCAAGATTTCTCAAACATACAATGGATGAAGGTACCTCTCTTATTGCAGTTCTTTTAGCTTTCAGCTCCTTCAAAGTTTCTAAATCTCCAATTTTTTCAGGAAATTTCACAAGTTTTGAGCAAGCAGAGAGATTAAAATGCTGAAGAGACTTCAACTTACATATGCTGTTCGGGAGACTCTCAAGCCTCGAACAATTTTCAAGATTCAATATAACTACTCTGCATAGAAACTCGAAGGATTTGGGAAGACTGTTTAGGCTTTGGCATTGTCTCAGGTTCAGGATGGCAAGCTTATTTAGATATTGAATAGATGAATGAGTCTCAATCAAATTTGTACAACCTTCTAAATTCAAGTTCTCAAGATTTGGAGCCAGTGAGAGGTCAGGAATTTTGGTTATCTGCTTGGAGTTGCCTACATTTATATGTTTTAAGTTGCTAAGATGCTGGGAAAAAAAAAAAAAGTAACCCAAATAATTAACATCTATATCTGAAAATTACTGTGGAAAGATTGTCATATAAATTATCGATATATACCTGAACACCATTCCAGAGTTGCTCAATATTGCTATGAGGCATTTCAAGGGAAATAAGATTCTTTGGAAGAATATTTGATGGCAATGATTTCAATGGGTATCCATGCCAGTGAAGATATCTCAGCTCAGAGAAAACAGATTCCAAGCCTTGAAAATGATGCACCTTAATTTTGTTCTCTCCATGCAGTAAGCTATAGAATTTGACGAATCTCAATCTATACATCCTAGTCAAAGTGTAGGGATTTAGGTATATCTCTTTGATTTTAGACATGTCCAAAGAGATGCCCTCAATTGCTTCAGTCCCCTAATAATTAATAAACAAATCATAAGTTTGCATCAAATTTATAAAATTGCAAACATACAATTGATGTTAAGTGGTCAAATTCTCAATTGCTAATACATACAAACCCATAAGTAATAGTTGATACTAAATGATAGTAATGTGTATAAAAACTTTGTATGCAAATTGATGTGAAGCTCTTTTATTAAGTATTGCCAATTAATATATATAGTTTGTATGTGCAAGAATTTTCAAAGATAATATTCTCCAACGAAATGCTAAACTAAATCTTATATAAGTATATAAATAGAAATGGAAAGATGTGTATTTGGCACTCACTGTATTTTTTGTCAAAACTTCATAAATATCATCGTGATGCCATAATCGACTGCGTTTTCCGGTATCTTTAATGGATTCTTGTCGGACAAATTCTCTCCCCATTTCTTGTACCAAATCATGCATTGTTATCATTTTGTTTGATATAATCAATAGAGACTTATCAACAAGATCACTTATTCCTTTTTCTGCAAAGAAGCCACTTGCATCAAGGAATTTTATTACAAGATCTATTATCTCCTTTAAAAAAACATGCAATATCTAGAAATATATTTTGCTCATCATCATCCAAACAGTCATAACTTATTTTTAGCACCTTTTGGATATCCATATGCGGACCTTTTTCCAGTTTTTCTATTGCACTTTTCCAATAGTCTTCTCTCTTTCCAAATAGAGAGGAACCTAACACTTTAAGAGTTAATGGAATACCTTGAACATATTTTACTATCTCATCCGACAATTCCATGTATCCCACATCGGGATAGTTTTTTCTAAAAGCATATTGACTAAAGAGCTTAAGAGAATCTTCAAGTAACAATGCCTCAACCTCATATATTTTATCCACATTGTAATTTTTGAGCACTTGTCTATCTCTTCTTGTTGTTATAACTCGACTTTCGGGCTTGAACCTATCAAAACCTTCCATTAAAAACTTTATTTGTTCTGAACTGGTCACATCATCAAAGATAATCAAGACCTTCTTGCGGCTGAGCCTTTCTTTTCTAAAATTGGGGCCTATACTGGGAATGCCAACATTTACATTTTCATCCTCTAATAAAGTAGAAAAAAGTTCTCGTCGCAGTTGAGTTAATCCACCTGTTTTCTCGGATTCTTCTCTAACATTGTGAATAAAATGAGAACCTTCAAAATGGCTAGATATTTTGTAAACAATAGCATTAGCAATTGTTGTCTTGCCTATGCCACCAATGCCCCAAATCCCTAAAGTGTAAACATCTTTGTACCCGATACTTAACAATGATTCAATTTCAACAATACTTGAATCTACTTCGACCAGCAGCTCTTTTATATCACTTGGAGATATTTCATTAAGTCTCCTCAAAATGTCATGCACGATTTCTTCTACAAGTACAGATTCAGGCCTTATCCAAAAATAGTAAGTTTCAATAGATTTTATTTTATTTTTTCAATTAAAAAAGAAAGAGAGAAACAATCTATATTTCTAACTCCAAATAGATAGCTCAATGAAGAGTGACGTACCCAAACTTATTCAAAAGAAGTAATTAGAAAATTTGCTAGATAGTCAACTGCCTAATGTTAATAAATATAATTGATTTCCTTGCATTGTAAAATACTCTTAATTTTATTAAAAAGTTTCCTATGTTGTTATTATCCTGCAGAGCGAGAAAATTACGTGAGAAAATTTATTAATATTACCTAATGACATGAGAATCAAAGCCAGACAGATTGGCAGCTTCCCTCAAAGCAATCCTTCATCTTTGCAGTATGTCTAATCTTCCTTGAAATCGTTCTTCAAGCTTCGAAAATGAATCTCCGAAAATCCCAGTCTGATTTCTCACATCTGATGGATCGACGCGATAGAAAACCGGTATTACAATTTGCCCATACTTGTTCTTGCATTTGAGGATCTGTACAAGTTCATCAAGACTCCATCTGGAAGAAGCATACCGCTTTGAGAAAATAATAACCGAAATCTTTGATCCTTTAATTGCATCCAAAAGAGACGGGGAAATTTCACCTCCTCTCTTAAGTTGGTTATCAATGAAAGTTTGAATCTTTTTTCTACACAAAGCTGCATAAAGATGGCTGGTAAAATTGTTGCGGGTGTCTTTACCTCCGAAACTAAGAAAAATATCGTTTTTTATTTGAGGAATAATATTGGCAGAAGAAGAAGAAGCCATGATTTTCCAATTGATGAGAGGCTGCTTGTATTAGAGATGTATTGTTTCGTCTCTCTTTCTCAGTTTTAAGAATATTTTCTTATTTTCATCAAATATTATTATATTATTTTTTAAAGTTCTTACCATCTCCCAGGAAGATGCCTGGAAGGCAGCTTCGTTGACGCTGAGTTAACAAGTTTTTAACAAATAGATTAATTATATATATTATAAATTCCCTATTCATTGACTCCACTCTTGAGAATGCTACAAACCTATGATCCGTTTCTATATTTCTCTGCCGGACAAAAAATGAAATGTCTTCTCACGTACTAAATAATGGGCATTAGACGAGGAAACTACATCAAACAAAAGGAGGGTATGGTTTCCTTGTATCTTCCTTTGTCACATATGCCGACTAAACCTAAACCTAGCTTCCCCAACTCATACCATGTTGTATCATTTCTTTATGCTAAATGTAGAGAACCAGAAATTCATTGCATTTTTGTCTCTATTTATTTAAGCTTTTGTAACTACTATTATTTTAAATAATATATAATTGACTAAGACTTTAATGCCATAACCTGCACTAAATAACCAAGCCTTACTTTCTTTGAAGCAAAATAGTGATCGATTGGAATTCATGTAAAAGTTTATCTATCATTGTGTAGCTGCAACACAAATCAAAAGCTGAAAGTTTCGGCATGTACTTATCTCTTGATTGTTTGTCTTGGAATTCTTAAATATACTTTTTGTTCTTTCTTTTTTTGGTTACAAGATCTCTATCATCCAATTTGAAGAAACATGCAATATCTAGAAATATATCTTTCTCCTCGTCACCTAGTCCATCATAACTTACTTTTTGCACCTTTTGGATATCCAAATGAAGAGCCTTTTCTAGTTTATGCAAAGCACTTCCCCAAAGTTGCTTTCTCTTTCCAAGTAGACATGAACCTAGCACTTTTAAGAGATAGTGGAACACCTTTAGCATATGCCACCATCCTGTTTGATAGTTCCATTTAATCTTCTATGGAATGGTTTTGCCTTTAGACAAAACCATTCCATAGAAGATTAAATGCAAAACATAATAAGGTACTGGGAAATTTTCTGTTGATAAAATTTCGGTCTTGCTTTACTGTTAATGATTAAAAATATAACTCAGTAACTTTAGCTAGCAAACAGCATCATATCTTCATAAATTCAGTCAGCAGAAATTAAAAGCATTACAAAACTTTAGAGTTTAATACCTAATGACGAGTGAATCCCACCCAGATAGACAGGCAGCTTCCTTCAAAAAACCTCTCCAATCTCTCCTCATATTGTTCTTTAAGCTTAGCAAATGCATACCCGAAAATCCCATCTTGTTTCCTCACATCCGATGGATCAACTTGATAGAAAACCGGGATCACAATCTGCCCATACGTTTTCTTGCATTCAAGGAACTTCACAAGTTCTTCCGGACACCATCGGGAAGAAGCATACCCTTTTGAGAAAACGACAACCAAAATCTTAGATTTTTCAATTGCATTCAAAAGAGACGGCAAAATTTCATATCCTCTAGAAGGCTCGAAGTCGATGAATGTTTCAATCTTTTTCCGGCACAAAGCTCCGTAGAGATGGCTGAAAAAATTTTTGCTGGCGTCCTCGCCTCTGAAACTAAGGAATACATAGTATTTGTTTTGGGGAATCATGATGAGAGATTTCGATCAGAAAATTTGCACTGAGGGAAAAAATTGAACTATGATTGCGGGATATATAAATGCTTTAGCCTTTAGCTAGCTTCATGTTTGAATCTTCCAGGAAATTTCATCTCTTTTTCTAAAGTTCATGAAATAATTTCGTGGAAATGCGTTGAATTGTTGCTGGAATTAAAACCAAGGAATACGATAAGAGGTGATTAAACTCAATACAGCTAGATGCAAGAATCAGTCAACTAATTTGATTGTATAGCTTCGACTAGACATCATTTTTAACATATTGGGTAAAAAGTTTAAAAAAAAAAAACAATTCTAAAACATATATAAATTATGTTTAAAATTTTCTAATTTAGTGACAGTAAATCTTAAATGAAATCAGTGGTGAGATTCTGATTTCATAAATAATGAAAGTAGTGATTTTTTCTACAATTAACAGAGGAAAGACTTAATTCTCAGTACAAATCCAATCTCACAAGAATTCACTCTGAAATTAACCAATAGTTGCCAAATTTTGCCTGAAACCTCTGTTTTATACTCTGTTTCCAACTACTCTGCTTTATACATAATCTTATTTTGAAAATTTGGTCCAAGTGATAAATGTGGGACTTGAGTACCTACAAATGAACTTGTTGTATATTTCAATCTTTTGGGGTGCAGGTACCGTTCCTCTTCCTCATTAGTGTTGAAACTTCTGCTGCGATCTTTCAATGATTCCCCAAAATCTTGGGCATATAATAAATGGATTCCACATTTTTTCACCACCTCGCAACACTCCAAATGTTCATGAGCATCCATGAAATAGAACTCGAAAAAGGCCTCATTACCGTAACAATATTCACCTAAACCATACGGAAATATTTTGGAAAAATGGTACCCGAAAAATACATGATCTGAATATAGGTGATCGGAATCGTCATAACCACTTCCTCCAAGAAAAAAAGGACCGAAAGGATGAACATGCCAATGACCATCTTCGGTTTTGACCTTCAACTTACACCACAGGTGAAAATACAAGTCACTGCAGTGATGTTCTTCAAATGCTACAACAGCGCAACAAGCAAAGCCAACAAATTTATT
>JAXCLQ010050682.1:1446-15069 GCA_035584115.1 Cedrela odorata | reverse complement strand
CTCTCTCTCTCTCTCTCTCTCTCTTTCACATTTTCACCTTCCTCTTTCCACAACCATTTATTAGATTCTCTCTCAATGGTCTTTTCTTTCTTCCATTGTATTGTACAGATTCCCAGCTGAAAAACCCATCTCAATCTTTTCATTTCTTCTTGATTTTTGTTATTTTTCTTTTTTAAAATAACAATAAAAACTATGAACATAGAACAAAACTGAGAAAATACTCTTCTGGGTCTTTGGCTTTTTGCTTTTTTGAGCAAGCTTGCTTTGTGGGTTTGTTGCAGAGAAAGCTTTCTTGTACCCAGTTGTATTGTATATGCTGTACAAGTCTTGATAAATAAATAAATAAAAAACTAATTATCACAAATTTATTTAGTTTTTTCTTTCAACTTTTTGTCTATAAATTTTCCTCTTTTTTTTTCCTTTTGTTTATCAGAGTTTTCTTTGAATTTTTTTTCTTAAGTTAAGGAAAAAAAAAAAAAAAGAGGAGAGAGAGACATGGGCAAGCAAGGTCCTTGCTATCATTGTGGAGTTACAAGTGAGTTCTTGTTTCTCCTTTTTTTTAATCATCTTTTATGCACAAGAGAGAAAAATTTGCGTTTTTCAATTTTTATTGCTGTTATTATAAATAAATAATTTCGTATATGCATATTGGATAAATAATTCTCTGACGGAAGGGAATACCAGCAGGCAAAAAGCTAATGAATTCAGAATATGTGCTGTCTGTTGTGTTATATTGCTTGTATATGGATTTAGAAATACATGTGTCTTATTTGTTTGAATTGATACTGCTTTGAATTTCAGTTTGTAATTGAGTCCAATTGCTGTTTTTTTTCCTCATTTATTAACTTAACCTTCATTTGGTTTGGGTTTTTCTTCTTTGACTAAGTTTTCAACTAATTAGGAATTGAATTTAGACTCTATCAAATTCTTGGGAATTACTATGTCTATTTCAATAGTTTGAGAACTAGCTATTATCTTTGTAAAATTAAATAATAAGTTAAGCTGTAAGTTTCTGTATGTATTTCTTTTACTAACTGAATGTTTCAATGCCAGATAAAAAAAAAGTACTTTCCCAAATGCCTGAGTGTCAGTTCTTTCAACCTTAGAGGAAATTCATTGACAGATATGTCATCCTCATTCTTTTTTATTGGAGTAGGATTTATTACTGAGGAGTACTTAATAATTTGTTGTTGAACTGGTTTGTCAATCCTTGTCAACAGAGGAGTTTGTAATGATTCTTCTGTGCAACTCCAATCACTTCTTAAAACTTCTTTTACTTCTGTTTTAAAATGAAGTAATAAACTATTTTCTTTGTTTTCTCAATGTAGAGCTTATGTTTCTGATTGCATTCTATTATCATTTGAAGTTAAACTATTTTTCAGCTAAAGCCTTGAAACTCTTTAATTCACTGATGATAAGTTTCTTGAGCTAGTTCCAAATGTGTAAGTCATTAATCTATTCCTTTGTTAGTGCAACAAGCTTTGGACTGTGATTTCAAAGCTCGGTATCTCAAGCACTTGTTGAAAGTGAGCTGTGGTTGTAAACCTAATTAAAGATCATTTCCCACTTATTTTGTTGCAACTTCAATGTTATCTTCTTGTATGCCGGCCCTATTGTTAGGCTTAGAATTTGGAATGAGGTAAAGGTTAAATAATGCTGAATAGTTTTTGGACAGATGAATACTCAGAAATGCTTATGTTGAAAGGAAACTCTCAGGAACAATGCCAGATGGTTTATCAAAGAAATAGAATTTCTTGTTATATTTTAGTAGGGATTTTGTGAGAATTACACCGTTGCTCCACCCTATATGTCAATGCCTTATTTATTGGTAGTTCCTTGCTTGGCATGGTTTTGGTAATCACCTCAGTCACAAAAGTCTGGTATAAAGTTGCTTATGTTGACAGTGGCTGCAACCAAAATCCAGTTGTTGTATTGGGCACAGAAAGAGAGAACGTTGGCATGTTGAATTCAAATGAACTAATTTTGAAATCCTCTACAAGTAAGATATATGTTTGCCCAATCCAAAAAAATTATTACAAGTGGGAAATCCTAGAATACTTTCCATGTCCATTTGGTCTAAATGTGTCTACTTCCCCTGGCAATTAGGTTTCTATCTTCCATTCAGAATCTCTTTGTCCTTTCTCCAGTATCTGTAAACAACTCTGTAGAGCCTTATCCCTAGTCTATGCATAAGCTGAAGTGTATTTGTGTGCTTTGTCACAGTATCCCAAAATGCAGTGTATTACAGATCCTTAGAAGTACTATGGTACCCACTAGAGCCATGTTCTAGATTGAGATGCTGCAGCTCTACCTTAGTGGCCAGGATCCACATGTATTCAACCGAACCACAAGCTGCTCCTGCATTGTTATATTTGTTACAAAACATTCATTATTATGCTGTTTAACAAACTCTGCTTTGCAAGAATGCCCTCATTGCATTTGCACTTGGTAATGCTGGATAAGTGCAATGTCAAAGTGTAATAAACCCTGGTCATCTTTTTTTAACCTTTTCACGCCTAATAATTTTTTGAATTTTGTGGTGATGGTTATTCATTTCAAGCAAGTAATGTTATTCTTAAAAGATTTACACTTCTCGGCATACTAATAAGATGGTTGCTTTTCGTGGTTGTATGACAATTAAATAGATTGACAATGAAAGCTCTAAATGATCGGTGGTTTTACTTCTCAGTCTATCCTGCATATTTAATTGTAGCTGTAAATGGATTTGTTTGATGTGTATAATTGCTAATACCCAAGTGTTGTAATAGGCACTCCTCTTTGGCGCAATGGACCTCCAGAGAAGCCTGTACTGTGCAATGCGTGTGGATCTCGGTGGAGGACAAAGGGAACTCTAGCAAATTATACCCCACTTCATGCACGGGCTGAGCCTGATGATTATGAGGATCACAGGGTTTCCAAAGTGAAGAGCATATCTATAAACAAGAACAAAGATGTGAAAGTTCTCAAACGAAAGTCAAATAATGATAATGTGGTAGTTGGAGGTTTTGTCCCTGACCATAACCTGGGATACCGAAAGTTTGTTGATGAAGATACAAGCAATAGATCTAGTTCTGGATCTGCCATATCTAATTCTGAGAGCTGTGTACAATTTGGGAATGCAGATGCAAGTGATTTGACAGGTTGGGCAATCATTAACGTTAATCTTCTATTCCCCTTTTGACAAAAGAGAGTGAGCAGTTTTACATTTGGTCATCTCTAGAGTTGCATAATCCAGTGTGTAATTTCATACTAAACTTTAAAAAAGAGATAAAACTATCGCTATTGAGTTGGCTATTCGAATAAAATAAAATCTTTTATGAATTCTGCAAAATAGAGAAAAGTAACTCCCTTAAATGCTCTAGAATTTTGCTATGCTGGCAGCCAGTTGCTTGCATGACCAGTTCATAATGCCACTAGTTCAATAATCTATCGACAATTCTGTGCTTGGTATGCCGCCTCTTTAAGTATTTTCCTGGTGCTCTTCTTTTCAGGTCCAGCCCAGTCAAACGTGTGGGACTCAATGGTACCTTCTAAGAAGAGAACTTGTGTCAATCGACCAAAGCCATCTCCAGTTGAGAAGCTTACCAAAGATTTGTATACTATTTTACATGAACAACAGTCTTCATACTTCTCTGGGTCTTCTGAGGAGGATTTGCTTTTTGAGAGTGAAACCCCAATGGTTTCTGTTGAGATAGGACATGGAAGTGTGCTTATTAGACATCCAAGGTTAATAGCTCGAGAAGAGGAATCTGAAGCTAGCTCCTTGTCTGTTGAAAACAAACATTACTCAGCAAACGAGGCATACTCACGTTCTGTAACCCTTCCTGTATATAATGATAACAAGGGTTTCAACTTTTCAAGTCGGAACATGGTCAAAGCTAAGGCCTCTGTTGGGCAAGGCATGCAACAAGATCAACTTAAGAGGTAATTGTTTTGTAAATGGTTCCAAAACTTCTGAAAGCATTTTTGTCAATTATCCATAAGAAGAAAAAAGCAGTATTGGTGTTTAATTTTTTTCCCCAAAATATATATATATATATATATTATCCCCTTCTTCATGAAATGAAAATGCAATGTAGCTGTGAATATAGACATGGAGGTAGGTCTCAAAATGAACAAAGAGTGTTTAATGTGAGTGAAAGGGAAATGTGAATGTTATTTTTGTAATGTAGTAACACTTAAATGTGAATTTTGGTGTGAATTATTAATCATATGGTAAGTTGGAAGCTAGAGTCCTTGCTTTACATGGATGCAAAAATATTTGTGAATGTATGTGTGTGTTTGTGTATAGATATGAAAATACTGCATAGCATTTATTATAGCATAGACATTTCAGGATGTTGTTACCCCAACACTGAAGGAGAAGGTTACCCTGGTTAACAGTTCTTTTTTATTTTTTATTTTTTTGGCATTGCAGGGACAAATCTCAGCATGAAAGATTACAACTCCTGGGAAATCATAATTCACCACTATGTGATATAGACTTAAATGTAAGTTGCATTCAGTTGTTCTTTGTCTGGTGGTCATACAAAAACCATTTATTATAAACTTGATGTTATTTATAACTATAGTGCTCAATAAGGTTTTGAAACAAAATTACTGCAAATATGAAAGTTTTCCTTCAGTTGTATGTTTCTCAATTCAAAGCACATCAAACATTAATTATCCATATGCTAAAAGGACAGTGTGTTCTTAACACTAGCAGATTATTCGCTCTCTATAAGCAAAATCCCAAGTTTCTGGATAAGATTGCTATGCACTTGCCAAGTTTCTCTGTCATTTTAATTTTTCCTGAAGTATCTTTGTGAGTCTACCCTAATTACTCTTATAGTGGTGTGACGCTAGCATCATAGAATTTATTGCCCTGTCTAGAATAGGTCTGCTTGAACATTGTTCTATTTTAAATTGTTGAGTGATATCATGATCGGTAATCATGTTTGGCGGGCAGGATATTCTCAATTTTGAGGAGTTTGTGGAACACTTGACAAGTGAGGAGCAGCAGCAATTACTGAAGTATTTACCTCAGCTTGACACTGCCAAATTTCCTGATAGGTTGGTATCTTTGTCTTACATATCTTTTTATGTTATTTGTAAGTGACTGTAGAGAATATTTGAAATGTGAACTATAGTTAAACAATGAACAAGGTTTCGGTTTAAGAGGCAACAAGACATTGCATATGTTACATTTTACCAATTTTGTGAATTTTTGTACGGATAATCTGCATGAGCGTTGGCAATATGAAATTGAAACCAGTTCATCTATTTCAGTATGATTTGAGTGTGCCTACCTGATGAAGTGTGGGGATAATCACACTTCACTGCAGTGCATGTAGTGAGGATAATCACAAACCTTAGACTGCTATAAGGATAATTATTGCGGTGTTGTAAAATAGTCATGACATGTAAGGTTAATTACACTACACTGGATTGCCGTGTTGTGTTGTAAGCATAATAGTCTACAACATCGATTAAGATCTCCTTATAACAAACAAGTGATGGTCATAATATGCATAGACATGGGATTGGCTAATATACGTTCATGTAAGGTTACAGTCACTAACACAAAACTTGAAACCTTGCAGACAAACTTTGGAAACTTCAACATTAAAATTGAAAATTTAACTTAAAACTCTAATGCAAGGGTTGAAAACCTAAATTAAAAACTTTAATACAAAACTTGAAACATTTAACAAAAAATTTGAAATTAGACCTGTACAGTAGTGAATCCTGTATATGGTCATATTGGTGTCCCATGTGTAGTCATGTTGACATATTGCATTTCCCGTTCAACTTTAAGAAGAGGTTTCAAAGTTGAGGCACATTATTGATGCTTCATTGTTGCATCTGCAGCCTCAGAAGCATGTTTGATAGCCTCCAATTCAAGGAGAATTCATCTTCCTTTCAGCAACTGCTTGCAGAAGGGGTATTTGATCTCTCATTCCGAGGGGTTACAACTGATGACTGTAAGACGTTGAAAAGGCTTGCATTATCTAATTTGACAACCTCCAATTGGGTGGAACATTATCATTCAGTGAAGGTTTGAATTGAGTTCTTATTGCAAGGGCTATTATTACATGAAAGTCTTTGCTATAATAATATTTCTTGGAAAGTCAATTGACAAATGTCTTGCTAATTATTAGCTCATTTTGTGAGTGCAGAAACGTAAGAGTTGTGCTGGAGAGTCCTATGTTGCAAGAGGGCCAGATGCCACTGCATCAAGTAATATAGTAAATGTCAAGAGATTACGTGACAGCCAATATAAAAAATTTCCAGGTTAGTCAAACTTTTATTCACAGGATATATCATCAAATGTTTCTGATCAGTCAAACATTGAATCCCAAAGTTGAAAGACACAATCTAGGCTCTCCAAAGAAAAAAGAGAAACCAAACAAGAGAGTGCCCATTAGCTGAAGGGAACTATGTTCCTAACAGGCATAACATGCACTAAGATTATTGAAGACATTTTAATCAATCCTTTGCCAGTCTAGGCTTGAACCACTGCAGCGTGTGTTTAACAGGAAAAAAATGCTTCCTGACTGCGTTTACATAATTTCCAATAATCTATTTTCGAGTTCCTTCATGGTAAACAAAGATATGCAAGGTCATGGAGGATATACACATTTCTTCATTTGTTGACATGGGTAAGCAACAACTTAGAAATTGTAGAGGATGCATGTATGGGGATAATTAAATAAAACAAATGGATAGTATATAAAAAACTTGAATTCATCTATGTGTGGGTGCGGCGGTGCAACCATGTGTGGATACATCTAAAATTCAAGTTGTTTTTCAATTTGAAGAATCGTTGTTAATAACTTGATAATATGGAATAATAAATATATCATGGTTTACAGTGAATATCAATAGTATTCTGTAATTATTTTATATTGGAAGTGCTCTCTAAATGTACCTTTTCTCTTTCAGAAGCAAAGAATATGATGAAGAGCCCCAAAAGGGTGACTGTGAAGGCTACATATGAAAACAAGGAATTCATGGAAAATGATGGCTCTTGCTTTAGTCCAAGAAGTTTATTTGCCTTGCCTACTGATGGTAGTTCACTCATGCTGGAATCTCTGCATTTTGTTGATGAAAGTTCTGATCAGGATCTACTGCTGGACGTGCCATCCAATGGCTCATTTCCACAGGCAGAGCTCCTCTACCCATCTTTAAGTTTTGGTCAACAGGCAAGCAATAGTAGTAGCTCAGAATACCCAAATCATACCTGTCCGTAACAGCATCAGCATTGATCAAATACTACTTTGATTACTAGGGCCACATAGGTCCACCTCCTGCCAGATCCCGTTGCTGGGATCGGATGCACTGTGCATGCCAAGTACTAAAAAGTTCTGTGAATGATGTTTGATGGTTGATCTTTTTCCTTAACGTTTTTGAAAATGCAATGCTAAGAGATAAATTTGGCTTGGGTGGGCTTTTTTGTATAGGTTGACAACAGATTGTAATATATAGCTCAAGATGGAGTAGAGATGGCAATTTTCAGAGTTGTGTAAGCAAATATGGTATTTGTCTTGCCAAAATAACTTTTGAATCCTCTGGTTCTTGTAGCAGTTGCTTTAGATTCATGGACTTTTCCAAGCAAAAAAAAGATGCATGCAGTGTAAGTTGACATCTGGCCAATATTTATACCTTTCCACCAGATACCTGCATACTGCAATTGGTATGTGACTCCCAATGATGTACGAGAAAGAAGAAATAATAGAACATAAATGGTTATTGTGAGTTTGATTATCTATATTAGGTGGGTCGAACTGAATCTTTATGCAAGAATATTAACCTCCGCTCATCTGCCAGCGCTCTATTTTATGTGCTGTGGATTCAGGTGCAAATTGAGTGAGAATGCTAGTAAGTAAGCGTATCTTATGTATCTGTTCATCTTGTTTCTTAGGTGCTTCAAAAGATCACGATCATTATCTAATGCCGTCAACCAGAGTGAGAATTTGGAAGGGATGTTATACATTAAACAATTCATTCATCTTATTGGTGAGAAAATTGTGCAAAATAATCTAAACATCAAGATTTATTCAAGCATTCGAACATGATGTAAGACCTTAGAAACAATGGAATTATGGTGTATTTATATAGGGTTTTCATCACAAGGATAAATAAATAAAAGATGAAACCCCTGTTAGACATCTACAAGTGCATTAGATTTAAAATTTATTTTGGATTCTTTTGGGGGCGGCAGATAATTAATTCCCTATCACTATGTCAATATTATTGGCATCACTGATGACCTCATATTAAGTTTCATCTGTAGAAAACCTAGTCTCTGCATCCCTATAAGACCAATAAAAGATAACTCTAAAAGTCAAGATAGTGCAGCATTCCATATATCTAATGCTGCAATGCACATGCCACTGAAGGGGGCCAACCAAAGTGTTATTATATTAACCTAGGAAAGCAACATTTTGCTTCAATATATTCAATCACCCATTCAGGTTTCAATTTAACATGTACTGCCTAGACTATGCTCTGATCCATATGTAAATAATTTTTTTCTGAATAAACAAGTTATGTATTATACGTTTTCCCAGATTCAAGGGGAAGAATGTGCAAAGCCAAGTACCTTTCATCTGATTCTCCTTTGACAAATCTTGGCATGAGATCTTCTCAATTTAAGCCTTGAATTAAGGCTATGAACCAAGGAACCAAGGCTTGACTTCATATAATAAATAAGTCGACCGACAACTGCTTTATCAAACCCACAGTAAAGACAAGTATAGCTCATTTAAGGGAACATACATTATACGTTATATACAATGATTATCTAAGTAGAAATGTCACCATGCTCCAAACATTCTAACGTTGCACCTCATATGAAGCTTCCTAGACCCAAGTACAATTACTAACATCAAATCAAGTAATTCACAATAAGTATTTATGTGTTCCAATTTACAAGTTCAATATGGTCCAACATACCTCCTCCCATTGGTGCCCCATCCCTAGCTATTAAGGCTAGCAGCACTTGCAAAAACAAATTGATAGCGAAAAACATCAAGATTTCTTTACTTCTTTTATTTCCGAAGACCCATTTCCAAAAACCACTGTTCTAAAGTCCATCCAAAACCAATTTCAACTTGAAAAATCATCTCATCTTGAATCCTTCTTTCCATACAAATGTTATAAATTACATTCTAACACCCCTTTAACTCCAAGCTATGGAAAAGTCATGCCCCGACACTTAGCAACATCTAAGATACTTTTACTGTCAAGACTACAATCATAATCACAATTCCTTGCCAGCATCCTCAACACATCCAAAAGTGTGATCTCCCCACAATCATTCCGCGAATCCAATTCCTTCCCCGCATCCTTCTCCCCCAGTGCCCGAATTGAAACTGGCAGTGCACGTATCCCCTGAGTTCTTCTTTGCATTTCACTTGAGTGACGATCACTTGGACCAATATACCTGTACTTGTCAATATCCTCAATGCTCTTTTGACCGGAATTTGAGTGACTATCCCTTTTTCTTATATTATGCTCTAAACCTTCACTAAATCCTAAACCCCTATGACTAACTTCGGTTTCTGATTCTAAAACCTCACATATAAATTCTAGCCTCCTTTTTGCAGAACTTTCGCCACTAGCATCGCTATTTTGATTGCTTTGAGGAGATTTATATCCACGATCGTACGGACTATCTTTATTGGAATTCGATTTCTCCACGGTTTTCATCATGGATTTTACACCTTCCCCTAAACATTGGTTTGGAGATAGCGAGAACAGATTTTTATCTGAAATTTTAGATTTTTTTAATTGAGATTCACTTAAAGATTCACCGAAAGCTAATTCTCTCTTCAGAACCGTAATTTTGTTTGATTCAGAGTAAATTACCTCATTGACACTGTCGAATCTCTGCGCCAACTCCACCTCTGAAAACCCTAAATCCGTATCTGCCCCCAAATCAACTGCCTTTTCGCCCTCCGTACAACCGCCCGGAGTTTCTTCTTCAGCAACAAATGTGCAATCATCTCGATGAACTCCGGAGCTGGCGACTGGAGAACCTTCAGGCGGGGTCTGAAAAATATCGTTATCTTTGGGGGTATTATTGTCATTATTATTGGTGTCCACTGAACTTTCAGGAGGGGAAACCATCATGATGCCGGTTGATTCTACGGGAATTTCTCCAGAATCGTCCGAGTCCTCTTCTCCTTTCTCCTCGGCTTCGCCGGCGAACCGACAGCGACGCAAGTGGTCTTCCTGTGAATTTGACATCTGGCAGAGCTTGGTGATTGAGGCGAAAGGATCGTCGGCTTCCATTTTTGAGTGTAGAAGGCTTTGTTTTTGAGAAGAAGTGAAATTGAGAGAATTGGGTACTGTTGTGAATTCTGAATTTCTTTTTAGGGTTTTTGATTTATTTGGCTGCGTTATCTTCCTTTGTTTTAGAGGGATTCCCGCCCTTTTTTTGCATCAGTGGTTGGTGATGAGATCAACGGTGTATATTTTGGCAATCTATTTTTCCTAATAGATAAAGTGAGAAACAACTGATAGGCCCCTGAATTTTGGTGAAATAATAAATAAAAGCATAATTTTATTAATTTTAACGAATATAACCCTAAAATCAAACTTTCATAACTATGAAACATCCTCCCTTTAATTTGCAGCTGCTTATGACATATCGTTATTTATTATTTATCTCCTTATGGTCTTCCATATTAGACGTCCATGACAAATTTATTTATTCAAATAAAAGTTTATACAATATAATAACAAACGAGTCCCTAAATTTTGACAGAATAATAAATAAGAACATAATTTGTAAACTTTTTTCAAGAGATCCCTGTGGTAGTACCTTGAAATTTCAAAAATAAATAAAGTATTTAGATTGATGGAGATTCAACAATTCAGATTATATATTATGCACATTATTAACGGGTATTGAGAATATTATGTGTCATATATAATATTAATTATTTAAAGGAAAATATTTTAGTAATGTGTTAATAAATTATGATTATGATTTAATTATTCATGCCATAATTTATTTTTCTTAAGCAGATTATTTAGTTGGTTGGTCAAGTTATTCGTAGTGAAAACAAGAAATTCCTTTTCCTAGTGGTTCGTGGTGATGCTACTTACTAGCACCCGAAACAAGGTGAGGGAGACATTGTGTCTGTAGGAAGCTGTTGCAGGAAGAAGAAGCAAAGCCGAGTGGACAGAAAGTGATAAGAGGGTTGATTATCAAGCAGAAAAGATTCTCAAGGACAAAAATAAATACGTCAATTTAGGCAAACAACTCATCGGATCTGTTCCAGGAGTCGAAGTGGGTGACGAGTTTCATTACAGAGTGGGCTCTATTTGTGCTGTGAACACCATAGATGATGTGAAGCCCCCACCGTTTACCTACATTACTTATATAATACATCCTGATTGGTGCCGTACTATTCCTCCAGAGGGTTGTGATTGCAGAAATGGATGTTCAGAGTCGGGGAAAGGTTCTTATACGTCTAAAAATGAAAGGGAGATTCCATACAACCACAATGGGGCTATTGTTGAAGCGAAGCCCCTTGTCTATGAGTCTGGACCTGCTTGCAGGCGCCCTCCTTCTTGCTGTAATAGAGTCAGCCAACAGGGTATCAGATTTCAGCTTGAAAGATTTAAAACTGAAACACGGGATGGGGTGTGAGATCCCTAAATTCCAGTCCTTCCTGAAGTTTTATCTGAGTATGTGGGGAGCTCCTTGAAGAGAAGGAAGCGGAGAAAAGAGCCGGTAAGGATGAGTGTCTGATTGATATTGGGAATAGTTACAATGATAATTCTCTTTGGGATGGACTTTCGACTCTCATGCCTGATGCACTATCAAGTTATTTTGGTGGATTTACCATTGATGCAGCACAGTATGGCAATGTAGGGAGATTCATTAACCATAGTTTTTCTCCCAATCTGTATGCCCAAAATGTCCTTTGTGATCATGGAACAAGAGAACGCCTCAAATAATGCCCTTTGCCGCCGAGAACATTCCTCCCTTGCAGGAGCTGAATTATCACTACAATTATGTGATAGATCAAGTGCATGATTCTTATGGCAATATTAAGAAGAAGATTTGCTATAGTGGTTCATCAGAGTGCACTGGTCGATTGTACTGAGGCAGGCTAACAGAAGTAGTTTTGATTTGCCAAAAAAGGGGTACTTCTTGATTTCTCATTTGAACTTCCTTTGTTAACTCCTAGCAATTTTCTGGCTCCAATATACTCACAAAGATGAGGCTGTATATGACCGACTGTCTGCCTGTCTGTGTGTATGCAAGTCTGTTGAATTCCACTATGTTGTCTTTGTTTGTTAAGAGTGTGACAATACGTATTAAAATGCATTGTTTGTTATAATCTTATTTCCATTTTGTGATGTTTAATGAATGCATGCATATGTGATGCCATTACCCTCGTGCACTCTCAATCAATAATACACACTTGGTTCTGCCTTCGTCTTGATGTTCCAGATGTGGATGGGACTTCTTGCCGCTGCTCTAATTCTGGAGAATTCTTCATAGTGCCAGGAGTCTTTGTTGATGTATTCTTGCCTTCCAGCGTTTTCCTTTACTTTGGTCAACCCCATTTTTTTGGGTTACTTTTCAACTTCTGTAATTTTTTCTCTTTGTTAGAATAACACTTGGCATCTGAAGTTTTAATCAGAACGGAAAGAAGAAATTGTTCCAGGAGGCCAAATATTAAATTCAGGTGGTTGCTTTATTATATGCAGACGCTCACTGTGATGCTTTAAAGTTGATCTCAGCTTCTGGGTTGAAAGGATTATTAGTAATTAGTTAGTGACGGTTGGTGGTTTTCATTCCCTTCCTTGCTTGCACAGATCCTTACTACACTTTCCAAGTAATGGATTTTGTATTGTCACTTGTAACTCATTGTCATTTTGAATGTTTGGCTATAATTAAAATTGCTCCCTAAAATTTGGCTATAATTATATAAAAAAAAAATATCCAACAAACAAAAGCTATTTTATCATACTAAAATATGGGTAATAACAATTTTGATAAGATTATAAATAAGAATATAATTTATAATTGTTTACATAAAAATTCATATTAGTATTTGTAATAGGTTGAGTATTGGATGGAGATTGCCATCTCGGTCCCGTTTTGGGTAGAGATCTCCATCCTTGACCCGTTTACATTTAATAATTTATTTTATAATTTAAAATTTTAAAATATATTATTAAATTTTAATTATTTATTTTATCAAAATATATTGACTTATTTTTTTTATATGTTTAATATGACAATAATAATACAATTTATTTTCTATATCTTTCCAACAAAAAATATATATTTAGTTTATATTCAAACTACTAATAATAATTGATATCCAAATTAAAAGTACATAATTTTTTTTTTTTAAATTATACATCTTCAATAGTCAACACTCAATCTACATAAAAAACTACATATGCGTCTTCAATAATCATCATTTAACTCACATAAAAAAAAATTTAAATTACACATCTCTAATAATTAATATTCAACCCACATAAAAAAATTTCAAATTATACTTCTCCAATAATTAACATTCAACCCACAAAAAAAATATCAAATTACACATATCTAATAATCAAAATTCAACCCAAATAAATAAATAAATAAATAAATAAATAAAT